>BQNB010015919.1:0-12031 GCA_026074375.1 Tanacetum coccineum
GCTGTTGGACCCATTTTATTTTTCTTAGGATTAGAATAGTTAAAAGTACTTTTCGTGATTTTTTTAGATTTTTATAAATTAGTTTAATATTTTTTATAATATTTTTTGAATAAATCTGTTTTTAATTCATAATAAATAAAATAAAAGTGATAAAAATATAATTCTTTTTTCTAAAAGCATTTTTAATCCTTTAGGATTTTTATAAATTAAATTTGCATTTTTAGGGTTAGAATTTGATAATTTAGGTTTTAAGTCGCGTTTTTAGGATCCCCATTAACGTTTTAGGTCCAATCTTTAATTGCTTTAATTGTTGCTTTCCTTTATTTGTTTTTTGCATTATTTTAGTAGAAATAGAATCCAAAATCAAATCTTCGATTATTCAAATCATGGGATCACGAACTTAACCACGATTCTTAATTCACGCTTCGTCGGGATACGACTCGGGAGGTTTTGAATTTTACTTTGGTTAAAAGTAATTTTCTTAAAAACCTTACGGAATACTTACTCTTCTTATTATTTGATATTTTAGTTATTAGTTATATATATATTTATATATAGGCTATTAAGTTAAGTATATCAAATTTTTGGCGCCGCTGCCGGGGAGGTGTGTGCAATTATCGTGTTTACGTTTGAAGATTAGTGTTTGAAGACCCTTCCTCGTGAAGTTATCGCTTTCATTTGTGAATATTTTCTTCTATTATCAAGTAATCAAAAAATTCCAAAAATAAAAATAAAAATTAAAAAACAACAAAAACAACCGTTGTGTCACTTGTGAAATCGGCCTTACCTTTAGATTACAAACTAATTAAGGAGAGGTATAAGGAGGGTTGATCCTACGAACTTCGACCCGAAAGGAGAAGGTTTTTAAAACGCTTCGCGCTTACCCGCTCCTCCGCTTCTTTGTGCGTTTTCTAGAGAGCTACTGTACACTTGTTTGATTATCGGTTACAAAAATATTTTTTCTTTTTATTTCTCTTATTTAGTTTTAAGTTGGGGGGCAATGCGCACTCGCTCTTCATTCAAATTTAATTGCGAATCGTCTACGAATCGAAATGTCGTTAATCGGAGACGTTCAAGGCAGATTGTCGAAACCGTTTTCTCTTCAAGGAGAATTCCCGTATTTACGATGGCCTGATCAACGTAATTATGGCGGAATTAATCAAGCCACCCACCGAGGGTTACAGAGATGCTATTGTTATTCCCGCTATTCTCGCGGAGAATTTTGAGCTTAAACATGGTCTTCTAAATCTTGTAACTTCAAAACAATTTTACGAATTTGAGAAAGAAGATCCTCATGCACATTCGTTGGTTTAACAAGATTACTTCCACGATTAAGTATAGAGAGAGGCCTAACTGTCGATTAAGATTAGTTCTTTCTTCCCTTTTCTAATTCCCCCAGGGGGCAGCCCGGATTTGGCTCGAAAAAGAACCCCCTCGTTCTATTCTTACTTGGGAAGATCTTGTTTCCAAGTTTATTAACCAATTCTTTCCTCCTTCAAAAACTACAAATCTCCGAAATGAAATTATGAATTTTCAACAACGTTTTGATGAATCATTTTGTGAGGCATGGGACCGTTTCAAGGATCTCCTTCATGCATGCCCACATCACGGTTTCATGGAGTTGCATCAACTTGATACTTCTACAATGCTTTAACCCCAACCGATCAAGATTCTTTGAATGCCGCCGCCGGTGGTAATCTTTTGACTAAAACTCCTCGAGATGCTTTGACAATTATTGAAAACAAGTCAAAAGTTCACAACTCACGGAACAAACCGATTGTTTCAAAAGTGAGTACGAATGCTCCTTCTTCTTCTACCCCCTTCTCCCGAGATTGCCGCTCTGTCGACGGCCATTAAGGCTATGACTTGCTCAGAAATCTTCATCCCTTCAGCTTCAGTAAGCAGTTGAGGAAATATGTGTTACTTGTGGTGGTCCGCATCCTTACCACCAATGTCTTGCCACCGATGGCAACGTTTTTCCAGAATATCGAGATAATATTCAAGGATATGTTTCAGCAGCCGCAGTAAACTATAATCAGGGAAATACCGGATACCGTCCTCAGAGTGTAGCTAACCAAATTCGACCACCGGGTTTTGCTCAACCGAATTGCAAAATAATCAAACCCGGTACACATCAAGGTATATCAAAACAGAGGGAATTTATCAAGGAAATCCGAGTTATCAAGCTCGATTCAGCAAACTCAAGTTGCTCCTTCGAATGAATTGTCGAACTACAAGAAGATAAATGATGCTAATATGAAAGCTATGCAAAATCAAATAAATAATGTGAAAAACTGAAATTGAGAAATGGATGCAAACTTCAATACAAATTCAATGTCAAATCAAACCAATGAGCTTAAGAATATGATGGTAGTTTTTTCCAAATGAATACCGCTTCTTCTTCGGGTTCGGGTCACTTCCTAGCAATACCATTGCTAACCCGAGAGGTGACTTGAAAAGCAATCACCACCCGAAGTTGGTATTTCTTTGTTGGACCTCAATTCCACCTCTTTCAAAGGTGGTGGAACGGAAAACCGGATGGTGACAAAGGATAGTGCAACCGAGTACGAAAACATTCTAAACCTCCGGTAGTCTATAATTCAAGCTCCATTGATGAGCCCGTGTTTGCTACTAGCCTAAACGGTCTTATCCTTATCCTTCGTGAGGCAACATAAAAAAGCTCCGTGAAAAAGATGATAATCTAGCTTCGAAATTTATTTGAAATCTTTAGGGAATTACATTTTGAGCTCAGTTTCGCGGATGCTCTTCTACATATGCTGAAATTTGCTTCAATGTTTAAAAGTCTCCTTAATAACAAAGAAAAATTGTTTGACTTGGCCAAAACATCGACGAATGAGAATTGTAGAAGGTATCCTAAAAAAGTTGCCCGAAAGAAAAACTTGGAGACCCCGGCAAGTTTCTTATTCCATGTGATTTTCCAGAGTTAGTTGAATGCTTAGCCTTGGCCGATCTTGGTGCAAGCATCAACTTGATGCCTCTTTCCATATGGAAGAAGCTCTCACTCCCCGAACTTACTCCTACTCAAATGATTACTTGAACTGGCAGCGAACTACGCATAGATTACTAGTCCATCCGGTATTGCCGAAGATGTCTTTGTAAAAGTAGGAAAGTTCCATTTTCCGGCCGACTTCGTAGTCGTTGATTATGTTGTCGATCCTCGGGTTCCCTTAATTCTCGGGAGACCCTTTTTGAGGACGGCACGTGCTTTGATTGATGTTTATGGTGAAGAATTAACTCTCCGAGTTGATGATGAAGCCATAACCTTTAAAGTTGGTCAAACTTCGAGATACTCCTACAATGATGTTGTGTCGATTAATCGAATCGATGTCATCGACGTAGCTTGTGAGGAGTATGCTCAAGAAGTGCTCGGATTCTCGGATAGTTCTACGAGTGGCAATCCCACTCCGTCTTTAGATCCATATCATTTGTATTCTTCCCCTCTCTATTCACTTTTGAGGAAGGTGACTTCATTTTGGAAGAAATCAAAGCTTGTCTTACAAATGATTCAATTCCACCGGGAATTGATGATGACGACTTTGATCCGGAGGGAGACCTTCTTCTACTCGAGAAGTTATTAAACGATGATCCATCATCTCCTCTCCCTCCGAAAGAACTTCATGTTGAGGAACTTAAAATCATAAAATCTTCTATTGATGATCCTCCGGAGCTTGAGCTCAAGGATTTTACCTTCTCATCTTTGAGGATGCATTGTTGGAGGGTACAATAAAACTCCGTTATAATTGCTAAAAACTTAAAAGAAGATGAGAAGGTCTGACTTCTAAAGGTTTTAAAGTCATACAAGCGTGCCATCGCTTAGAAAATCTTCGATATAAAAGGCATCGACCATCAATTTTGTAATCACAAAATATTATTGGAGGATGACTCTAAACCGGCAATTTAATATCAAAGACGGGCGAACCCAAAAATTCATGAGGTTATCAAAAAGGAAGTTATCAAACTCCTTGATGCCGGATTGATTTACCCTATCTCCAATAGCCTGTGGGTGAGCCCCATTCATTGTGTACCCAAGAAAGGTGGAATAACCATAACTTAAAATGAAGATAATGAGTTGATACCTACTCGATTAGTTACGAGATGACGTGTATGCATTGACTACCAAAAGTTAAATGATGCCACTCATAAAGATCATTTCCCGTTACCGTTTATGGACCAAATGCTTGAAAGACTCACAGGAAACGAATACTATCGTTTTCTAGATGGTTTCTCGAGATATTTTCAAATTCCTATAGACCCACAAGACCAAGAAAAGACCACCTTTACTTGCCCTTATGGGACGTTTGCCTACCGACGTATGCCTTTCGGCTTATGTAATGCTCAGGGCACGTTCCAAAGGTGTATGATGGCCATTTTCCATGACATGATCGAGGAAACAATGGAGGTCTTTATGGATGATTTCTTGGTCTTTGTGGATTCTTTCTCTTCATGCCTCTCCCATTTAGACAAAATGTTTAAACGGTGCATAGACACTAATTTAGTTCTAAATTAGGAGAAATGCTATTTTATGGTAAAAGAAGGCATTGTTCTAGGACATAAGATTTCAAAGTCCAGGATTGAGGTGGACAAAGCTAAATTTTATGTTATAGCTAAACTCCCTCATCCGACTTCCGTCAAAGGCATTCAAAGTTTTTTAGGTCACGTCGGGTTCTATCATCGATTTATTCAAGATTTTTCTAAAATCACCCGGTCGAAGACCCATCTTTTTAAAAAAGATACCCCTTTCATCTTCTCAAAAGAATGTATTGAATCATTTAATATACTTAAGAAGAAGTTAACCGAAGATCCGATTTTAGTTGCCCCCGATTGAGACCTAACATTTGAAACTTTGTGTGATGTAGTGATTACGCGGTAGGTGCAAGGTCTTGGGGCAAGTAAGGACCAACATTTTCAGCCTATTTCCCTTTGCTAGTAAGCCTGACGGATGCTCAAGCACATAACACTACTACGGAGAAAGAATTATTAGTCGTGGTGTATGCTTTCGAGAAATTTCGGCCTTATTTAGTCTTGTCGAAGACCATAGTGTATACGGACCACTCGGCTCTCAAATATCTTCTTGCCAAGCAAGATGCTAAGCCGAGATTGCTCCTGTGGATTCTCCTACTCCAAGAATTCGATGTCATTTTTTTCGTGTATATAAAAAGGAGCAGAGAATCTTGCGGCCGACTACTTATCAAGACTTGAAAATCCCCACCAAGATGTTCTCGAGAACAAGGAAATTACCAAAACATTCCCTCTCGAGACTCTTGGTATGGTTACCTTTCTTGGTAATTCGAGTACCCCATGGTTTGCTGACATTGCAAACTACCATGCGAGGAATTTTATTGTGAAAGGGATGTCATCCCAACAAAAGAAAAAATTCTTTAAAGATGTAAAGCATTACTTTTGGGACGACCCCGACTTGTTTAGAATCGGTGCGGATCAAGTGATTAGACGATGTGTTTACGGCCAAGAAGCCGTTGATATCCTCATGGCTTACCATAATGGACCTACCGGGGGACATCATGGTGCCAACTACACCGCTAAGAAAGTCTTTGATTTCGGATTTTATTGGCCGACTATTTACCGAGATGCCCATGACTTGGTCACACGGTGTGACGCTTGTCAACGTCAAGGAAAAATCTCATAAAAAGATGAAATGCCCCAAAATGCAATTCAAGTATGCGAGATCTTTGACATATGGGGCATCGATTTTATAGGCCCGTTCCCGTCTTCTCGAGGGAACAAGTACATTCTCGTTGCCATTGACTACTTGTCTAAATGGGTTGAAACAAAAGCGCTCCTCACTAATGATGCCCAAGTTGTCGTAAAATTCTTGAAATCTCTCTTTGCCTGATTTGGAACTCCTCGTGCTATTATTAGTGATCGCGGTACTCATTTTTGCAATGACCAATTTGAAAAGGTCATGCTTAAGTATGAAGTTACTCACTGTCTTTCTACCGCGTATCATCCACAAACGAGTGGACAAGTGGAGGTTTCAAACCGTGGTTTAAAACGTATCTTGGAAAGGACCATAGGCGAAAATCGTGCTTCATTGGTCCGACATGTTAAGATTGATGATTTTATGGGCCTTCCGTAACGCTTTCAAAACCACCCATCGAGTGCACTCCTTATAAGCTAGTTTACGGAAAGGCTTGTCATCTTCCTATCGAACTTGAACACAAGGCCTATTAGGCCTTGAAACATTGCAATTTTGACCTCAAGACTGCGGGTTGATCCACCAAGAAAGGTTCAATGGAATGAATTAAATGAAACTTCGTGATCATGCCTATGAGAACTCTTTATCTATAGAAGAGGTAACGTAGAAGATTCATGACTCAAGATAAGAACCGCGTTTTCACTGGGGTGATCGAGTTCTTTCTTCAATTCTCGATTAAAGATTTTCTCGGGCAAGCTAAAGACCCGTTGGACCGAACCGTTCACCATTGCTCAAGTTTTCCCTTATGGTACCGTCGAGTTATCTCAGACCGATGGGCCAAACTTCAAGGTGAACGGTCATAGACTCAAGTACTATTTTGGAGGAGACATACCACCGACGGTTGTCCCAGATCTCTAAACTTTCCCCATGGACAACTAAATTCGGGGACGAGTCAAGCTTAGTGACTCATTGATAAACAAGCGTTTTGTGGGTGGCAACCCATGCTTATCCTAATATAATTATAATAATAGTAATGAATAAGTGTGATGTGAGGAGGTTCGCCTCTTCCTTTCTCGTGTTTCGTGGTTTGTGTTATATGTCCAGGATTACCCTGGATGATAAAGACACTCGTGCTCGTGGTTTTGTCCTTCGTTCACTCGAGCTTCAATCCTTTGCATAATTATGGGAATCCAATATCCTAAATCTTATCGACTAACGTTTATCTTTGAGCATACTTAATAAACGGCTTTAGATTTACGTAGAAACCCTTCTTAAAACATTGAGGACAATGTTCAGTTCTAGTATGGGGGGTCTATCGATTTGATTATGCATGCAGTCATTGTTTTCACGTAATCCCGTTTTTACCACTAAAATACCAAAAAATTTAAAATTTTTTAAAATTTCCAAAAATAAAATAAGTGTTTTGTCACAATGTTGACTTTCCTGCTGGGTAGAATAAGAATAAATTTTGACTCGATCGAGCGTGTTGAGCTCTTAGCTTTGTCCCTTAACCTTTATAAACTTGTCTAAGCTAGTTTATTTGACTAAGCATTCGCGGATCTTTTTATTAAAGATTTTAAATTTGCGAAGAACGAGAAATGATAGAGTTAATTATGAGTTAGATGCTAAGGAAGAATTAGTTGGAAATCTTAAGATCTCATAGTGTAATTTGTGGCTTTTCCTCCCCAAAGCTTCTAACCGGACTAATAATAAGTGCTATTTTCAAAAATTAAACTTAAATCAACGAATTTTTAATGTAGTCGATAACAATAATTTATTTAGTCTTAGTTCAAATTTATACTTAAATTTTCGAAAAAGAAGTTTTCTCTATATTGTGGTAATATAAAGTTTTATGTAAAAAAAAAGAGGTAATAATAATAATAATAAAAATAATAATAACTGTAGGCTAATAAAAGTTTACTGCCTCTTGCCGGCTCACAACCGATGTGGCAGTCTTCAAAAGAAGGCCCATAGTAAGAATAATAATCCGAGACTGATAAAAGTTTGTTGCATCTTGCGGTCACAAACTGATGTTGCAGACTTCAAAAGGTCGAGGGTTTTTGAAGCCGAAATAAGACAACTAGATCATGGTCGGCTCGCATACCGATGTGACAGTTCGTTTAAAGGGTGGAGGTTATAAGTATAATTATATTAATGTTAAAATGTATATATGTGATTTAATAAATATATGGAAAATTCTTTTTTTTAATAAATTTAAAATATGCTATTTGAATTAAGACTATTTAGTTTTAAGTTGTGGTTTTTCTAAATGAATTGTTTATTTAACGGGAAGCCTAAGAGTTTTTGAAACCGAAGGTCTGTGAGTTCCGATACTATTCTCTGTGGGGTGTCATAAGCACCCCGAAGTACATAAATTCAACCCTCACAGAGATATGTATCGGAAATCACAGCCCTTTGGTTTCAAAAACTCTAACTTCTACCCTAAACCCACCTCCCAACAAGACCCCCCCCCCTCCCCCTCCCCGAACCAACCCCACCCCCCCCGCCCCCCCCCCCCCCACCCCCTCCCCCCCCCACCCCCCCCCCCCCTCCCCCCCCCCCCCCCACCCCACCCCCCCCCCCCCCACCCTCCGTAACTCTGTTATCAAGCTTCTGGTCACTAAGATGTCCTGGTCACCTAAGACGGTCTCGGTTGGGATGTTGCCCGAGGAAGAAAGTCGTCTACATGGAATAATTCGCCTTCAATTCATAATTCTTTGGGTGGAAGTAAAGCATAGAAATAATTTACAATATTCCTTAAAAAGGTTGATCATGGTTGCTAAATTCAAACATTAAGCAACATTCACCTAAGCTATAATTAATTGTTGGGACGTGAAATGTTTACAAAGTCTACAAATATGCGTAGTATTAGCATCTTGACTTATATTTAACGGTGATTTCATTTTTAAGCTTGGTTTGGGACAAGTGAAAAAAAATCAGGGACGATGAATTTATCCTTTTGGGCATTTTAGGATTGAAGTGCTTCTTATTCTATGACCCTAAAGGTTATGAAAATAACGAAAGTCTAGACATTCTAGTTAGAAAAAGAAAAAAAGAAAAATATAAAAAAATATATGTGTGGTAATTAGTGTAGATATATAAAAATGGTCAAAATGAGGCTTTTCAAAGCTAATGATTCTTTAATTCCCTTAGATGAACACTTAGCTACTTTTCGAGGTAATTAGTCGATGGGGATTAAGACTCTTAGTTTTCTAAAGTGTTTACTTATGACATTGCGTGAGGACACGGCAATAGTTTAGTATGGGGGATTTTGGTATGTGCTTAATTACACATACATTTGACCTATAAAAACGAGCCTAAATGACCAAAAAACAGACATAAAATGCCAACTATATGTGTGTTTTGTGATTTCTGATGTGCAGGTAATGGATATTCACTAAAGGACAAAAACGAAGCCAAAACCAACAAAACCGGGCACGGGAATGGAAAGAGGTGAAAAGTCGAATGCCAAAGAAGTAGTGCATCTTATAAATGGGGCCAACCATACTCAAGTTAATGGCAAAGTCAACCATTATGCTTGTCTATTAATCAAAAGTCTTTATAAGGCCCAAAATGGGCCAGCCCATTATGCTTATGTATTAAATCAAAAGCCTTTATAAAACCCAAAATCCATTTACCTAGCCCATAATTAAAAAGCTAGGCCCAAACCAAAAGCCAAACCATAATTCTGTTAAATCGTTTACACCATTAGTCCATAAGGACAGTTAGTCCTTATGGGTTTACACCGTTAGTCCCCCATAACCTAACCTCGTTAACCCTTTACCTAGTTTAAACAAATTCCCTTTTTCCCTCCCATATCACTATTCAATGTCTCCTATATTTTTACCCTGCAAATCCTGACAAAACCCACTCAAACCCTACCCCTAGAAGAAGACAAGACACCATGGCAATCCCATGATGTCCCATTGGAAGATGGGACAAGGACAAAGAATCAAGGGCTATGATGAAGCTTAAAGAAGTGCAAAATGGACTCAATGGCTGAGATTGAAGGCTTGGAGAACACTCTCACATTCCTCTCACAGAAGAAACACAAGCTTAAGACCTAGAACCTTCTCTATTCGGCTATAAATAGAGACTAGTTTCTTTCATTAGGGCATCTAGTTTAATATCTTTTCCTTGTAATTTACAGCTTATATTAGTTTGTTTTAGCTTATTGTACTTCCTTTAAAAAGCATTGTACTCAGTTTTGAAGTTTTAATGAAATTTTAAGTTTTATGTTAAAATCTATTTTTTTTATGTTAATGAAATTTATGTTATGAAAATGTTTGTTAAGCTCTTATAAGCTCTTTTCTCTCTTACTTAAGCTGTTTTACTTAAGCAATATAAGTTTTCCCATAACTTATAGAGTTTAAGTCATTTTCACTCAAAAATCACTTAAAAGCTAATATGGATGATAAGCCAAAAAGGGATGGGCTTATGGACCTCACCAGCTTGTTCTAAACAAGCTGGAGCTTGTTGACAAGCTCTAAAAGAGCATGTGTTAGCCTTGTTTTGAGCAAAGACAACTGTAAGTCACTTTTCTCATTTTAGCTCATTTTTTGTTTTTGCTTATTTCTGCTTATCATTGCTTATCTGCTTATCTATGTTGCTTATTTTGCTTATTGTTGCTTGCTTGTTGATTAAGTCTCATTTGTCTAAGTTTTTCATTAAATCTATTAAGTTTAGCTTAAAACTGCTTATTTGGTTTGCTTATTATCTAGTGCTTATTAGTGGTTTAAATTTGCTTATTTGTTCTTATATTACCTAGTTCTTAATTTTTTTTGAGGTTTCATAGCTCATTTCAATCTGTCATAGCTTTAAAATTGTTTTCATAAATTTAAGGGGGTGTTTGGCATAAGTAGTACTAACCCATGTTAGTGCTGCTTGAGTCCCTTTGGTTTAAAATCCCACTTTGACAAACTCTTTTCAGATGTTTTAATCAGTTTTCAAAAGTTTTTAAAGTTTAAAATTCAGTTTTAAGGGTTTTTTTCTGTTTTAAAAAGATTATATTTATTTTACTTGTATCTGTGGTTTTTAAACTTTCTCAAATTGCTTATATTTAAGATTCAGTTCTTAAGTTGTTTTGTGGTGTTTTTCATACTTTATTTTGGTCCTAATATGCATTAGAAACAAAGTGTCATAGGTTTAAATTGTTTTTTGTAGTTTTGGTATAAAACTGTCATAGTAGGTTTCAGTTTAAAAAAAAGTTTGAACACCTCTTTTTAATCTCAGTTTTAGATTTGTTAAAGTTAGTTTTAGGTTTTCAAAATTATTGCATAAGTCCATTGTGCTATAAGCTCAATCTGTTTGAGCTTATTTTGGGTTTTAAAACTTATTTACTAGCTTAAATTTAGGGCTGCAATTAGTCTTTTCAAAAAGCCAAAAATATAGTAGAAGTAAAATGTCACTTTCATTTAGTGTTTTTAGCTTATTCCTTAATCTAGTTTGCTTAATTTTTGTTTATTTGTGATTTTAGCTTGTAGTAATTCATCTGTTTTTTCCTTTCAGCTTATTTCAAATGCTTATTAGCCTTAAAAAGCTAGCTTAAACTTTGGTCTTAGTCCTTTAAATGGTTTTTTTGAGTCTGTTATCCTTATGTTATTTGTTGCTTTTCATTTACTTGTTTTTGCTTATTTCTTTGTCCTAAGTGTTCCTTGGTGATTAGTCTCAATCTGTTTTTAGGTTTTAGCCTTTTCCTTAAGCTTATTATTTCTCTATTTGGCATAAATGTTTAGCAAAAAGTCTTCTTAAAGTGTCTTTAAGAGCAATATGTCTTAAAGGTTTTCAGTGCTTACTAGCTTATTTTATTTTCTTATTTTTAATCTTTTATGTTTATTAGTGTTACGTAATAATCTTTTTGTAGCTCATTTGCTTTTCCATTTGCTTATTAAGTCTAAAAAGCCAAACAGTTTTAGCAAATATTCATTTAGCTTAAAAACCAAAGCTGTTATTTTAAGTAGCTTTTTCTAGCTTATTAGTATTCTATAGTGCTTAATTTTTGCTTATTCTTATAGCTTGTAGTAGTGACTTAATTTGTTTTTAGGTTTTAGATATTAGCTTATTGGGTTTCTAGCTTAAAAAGTAGCTTAAAAGTGCCTTCTTAGGCTGTTTTGATATCAGTTTTATCAAAAAGCTAATTTGATTTTCTAAGCTTATGGCTTATTAGAATTGCTTATTCTGGGTTTAGATTTGCTTATTAAGTTTGGATTAAGGTCCTTGTAGCTTATTTGGACTAAGTTTGAACTTATTAAGGCTTATGTGTAAAAATAGTTAAGTGTTCAAGTTTTTAAGCTTTTAAGTGAATCTGTCACTTTAAACTAGCTTTTTCTGGCTTATTTTAAGTTTTTAAAAAAAGTT
>BQNB010015919.1:12053-72449 GCA_026074375.1 Tanacetum coccineum
GACCCGGACAGGACATTCCCATCGGTCGACTTTACCGTACTCATCCTGGTAGGCCATGTAGGGCTTTAACCGTGAGGAAGTCGGTTAGACCTTACCTTTTCATCGTTTAGAATTGAGGTACACATCACATCACTTAGATTGTATTACTTTCGGAACATCATCAAGTCATTCATCATCTGGGCATTCTATTCTGGGTCATTCTGTATCTGGACATACGTCACCAGACACCACCATTGCTGATTCATTTGCACTATCGAGATTTGTTTATCCACCACTTACTAGGACTCCACGATATAGTGAGGCCTATCCAAGTCGTCAGCTGGAGATTCTTTTTCTGAGTCATCTGTTGGACCATTTCGCAAGAGATGTAGGTCCCCTGGTGCTACTATGACTTCATCTATCCATGCTTCGAGAGCTTTAGTTCCTTCTCATTCTAATCTCCTTCCACCTCTTAAGAGGTTTAGGGATTTTATATCACCAGAGGATAGTGTTGAGGAGGACATTGATACAGATATGTTGGCGGATATCGAGATTGATGATACGGCTGTTGGGGTTGCAGCAGATATGGATGTTGAGGCTGGGGTTGATGCAGGTATTAGTATGGAGGTCGATGTTGAGGTTTATGTAGAGGACGAGGACGAGGTTGAGGGCGAGATCGAGTCCAGTGATAGAGGTACTATGGAGGTTGGAGTGGATGTGGTTGTCGAGATTGATATCCCAGATGGTATGCTTATGCCCGACGTTGTGGAGCATTTGGAGCAGGTTGAGGAGGTTGTGCAGGATATTTATGGGCATGCTATGGAGATACCTCTTCAGAGGGTAGAGGATATTGAGACGGGACAAAGAGAGTTGGAGGCGAGGAGTTTGATTGATGGTGGAGAGAGAGCTAGTTTACTTGATCAGGTTACGTCCTTGGAGAGGAGCAATGTGATACTTCGAGGCACCTTCATGATGAAGAGTGCGAGAGCCGATAGGTTTCAGAGACGCATGGGCTTTATGGAGAGTGAGCTTAGGCAGATCCGCAGGTTTCACTACTATGGCATGATGCGGTTTAGGAGGTTGGAGACATTCGTTGCGAGGCATTTGGGTTTTCGTCCATGATGTTGTGTATGGACTTTAGACTAGTGGTAGAACTAGTTGTTAGTAGTAATATTAGTGTGAATCAAGTTCCCCATTATGGGTTGAGTGTAATCGAATAATGCTTTTATATATATGATATGAAAAGCTTATTATGATTCTCTCACGTGTTCATCTTTCATTGTTATTTACTCGTTCTGGCAAAAAGTGTTTTATTGTATTTTTACGTTATAAATCCTATTTATTGGTTATAATTGCTATATCTCATATTGAATCTTACCGCGTGCTATGTCTTGTGTTTAGATCAAGACTATCACTCGCTCTGGTATGACCCCGGAGGCAATTAAAGAACTCATTAACCAACGAGTGGTGGAGGCGTTGGCTACTTATGAGGAAAACCGTGCTGCTAAACTTGATGTTAAAAGTCAAAGCCATAATGGAGATGATGATGACAACGAGAACGTTAGAGGAAATGGAAACGGAAATGGCGGGGCAAATGGAGACAGAAACGGTAGAGGAAATGGAAACGAAAACGGAAACGAAGGAGGCAATGGGAATGGAAATCCCAATAGGAATGATAGAGGTGCTATGCATGTCGCCCGTGAGTGTACTTACCATGACTTTGTGAAGTGTCAACCACTCAATTTCAAAGGAACTGAAGGAGTTGTCGGGTTGACAAGATGGTTTGAGAAGATGGAGACAGTATTTCACATCAGCAATTGTCCAGAGAGGTACCAAGTTAAGTATGCTACGTGCACCTTGTTGAACAGTGCATTAACTTGGTGGAACGCACACAAGAGGACAATTGGAGCTGATGCTGCATTTGCCATGTCATGGAGAGAGCTTATGAAGCTAATGACTGAGGTGTATTGCCCAAGAAATGAAATTCAGAAAATGGAATCCGAGCTGTGGAACTTGACCGTGAAGAACAATGATTTGGCTGCTTATACCCAGAGATTTCAAGAACTTACTATGATGTGCACCAAGATGGTCCCCGAGGAGGAGGATCGGGTTGAGAAATTCATTGGAGGTCTCCCCGATAACATCCAAGGGAATGTAATTGCTGCTGAGCCCACAAGACTACAAGATGTTGTCCGTATTGCTAACAACTTGATGGATCAAAAGTTGAAGGGTTATGCTGTGAAAAATGCTGAGAACAAGAGAAGGCTGGATAACAACCAGAAGGACAACCATGTGCAACAACCCCGTACAAGAGACAGAATGTTGGTGGACAAAGTGTGGCGAGAGCCTACACGGCTGGTAACAATGAGAAAAGGGGATATGTTAGGCCTTTGCCTTACTGCAACAAATGTAAGTTACATCATGAAGGGTCATGTACTGTAAAATGTGGGAAGTACAACAAGGTCAGGCATATGGCCAGGGATTGTATGAATACTTATGCTGCCACAGCTACTCAGAGAGCCCTAGTAGTGAATCAGAGGGTTCCTACTTTTTTTGAGTGTGGAAGGCAGGGGCACTACAAGAATAAGTGTCCCAAGTTGAAGAATCAGACACGTGGAAACAAAGCTAGGAAAAAGACCAATGAAGCTAGAGGGAAGGTGTATGTGTTGGGAGGAGGAGAAGCTAACCCTGATTTCAACATCGTCATAGGTACGTTTCTTCTCAACAATCACTATGCTTCTATGTTATTTGATTCAGGCGCCGATAGGAGCTTCGTGTCATCTAACTTTAGTGCTTTACTTGACGTCATCCCCTCTACACTAGACATTAGCTATGCTGTCAAATTAGTTGTCAGGAGAATTTTGTAAACAAATATTGTGCTTAGAGGCTGTACATTAGGATTGTTAGGTCATCCGTTCAACATAGACCTGATGCCCGTAGAACTTGGTAGTTTCGACGTCATCATCGACATGGATTGGTTAGTGAACCATCATGCGGTGATCGTTTGTGATGAGAAGATTGTGCGGATTCCCTATGGGGTGAAGTTTTGATAGTCCAAGGTGATAGAAGTTGCAAAGAGAAGAAGTCAAAATTAAGCATTATATCGTGCACCAAGACTCAGAAATATATTATAAAGGGTTGTCAAACTTTTATGGCACAAGTTATGAAGAAGGAAACTGAATATAAGTCAGAGGACAAGAGACTTGAGGACGTGCCAATTGTACGAGACTTTCTAGAAGTCTTTCCAGAAGACTTGCCTAGATTACCACCGACTCGACAAGTTAAATTCTAAATCGACTTAGTCCCTGGTGTTGTACCTGTAGCATGAGCCCCGTATAGATTAGCACCGTCAGAACTGCAAGAGTTGTCTACTCAGCTGCAAGAACTTTCTGACAAGGGGTTCATAAGACTAAGTTCCTTACCCTAGGGAGCTCTGGTCTTAAATGTCAAAAAGAAAGATGGATCTTTTCCGATGTGTATCGACTACCGTGAACTAAACAAACTTACTGTGAAGACACGATACCCACTTCAGAGAATTGACGACTTGTTTGATTAGTTGCAAGGGTCAAGAGTCTACTCTAAGACCGACCTGAGATCTGGTTATCACCAACTCAGAGTTCGGTAGGAATACATTCTAAAACAGTGTTTTAGAACACGCTACGGTCTCTATGAGTTTCAAGTGATGTCGTTTGGACTGACCAACGCACCGGCGGTATTCATGGATCTGATGAATTAGGTGTGCAAGCCATATCTGGATAAATTCGTGATAGTTTTCATTGATGATATTTTGATCTACTACAAGAATAAGAAGGAGCATGAAGAGCACCTTAGGTTAATTTTGAGATTACTTAAGAAGGAGGAATTATACGCCAAGTTTTCAAAGGGTGAATTTTAGCCTTCAAGGGTATAGTTTCTCGGTTACGTGATTGATAGTGAAGACATTCATGTGGACCCAGCTAAGATTGAATCAATCAAGGATTGGGCGTCACCTAAGACACCAACAAAAATTCATCAATTTCTAGGTCTTGCTGGCTATTACCAATGATTTATCGAAGGTTTCTCAAGAATTGCCAAGCCTATGACGAAGCTGACTCAAAAGAGCGTGAAGTTTGATTGGGGTGAAAAGGCAGAAGCTACATTTTAGCTGTTGAAGCAGAAATTATGTAGTGCACCAATTTTAGATTTACCCGAAGGTAGTGAAACCTTTATGGTTTACTGTGACGCTTCTCACAATGGGTTGGACGTAGTTTTAATGCAAATGGAAAAAGTCATAGCCTACGCGTCACGCCAACTCAAGATTCATGAGAAGAATTACACTACACATGACTTAGAACTTGGAATTGTAGTGTTCGCTCTCAAAATATAGAGACATTATCTGTACGGCATGATGTGCGTTGTGTTCACCGATCATAAGAATTTACAGCATATTCTTGATTAAAAGGAGTTGAACATGAGACAACACTGATGGTTGGAACTGCTGAGTGACTACAACTGTAAGATTCGTTATCATCCGGGGAAGGCAAACGTGGTGGCTGATGCGCTAAGTCGCAAGGAAAGAATTAAGCCACTACGAGTTCGAGCCCTAGTTATGACTATTGGTTTAAATCTCCCTAAGAGAATTTTAAATGCTCAAGCTAAGGCAAGGAAAGAGGAGAATTATGGAACTGATGATTTGTGTGGTATGATTAAGAAGCTTGAACCACATGCTGACGGAATGTTATGTTTAAGGAATAGGAGTTGGATACCATGTTATGGTGACTTGAGAGCTTTGATTATGCACGAGTCGCATAAGTTAAACTATTCGATCCACCCTGGATCAGACAAGGTGTACCGAGATCTGAAGAAACTATATTGGTGGCCCAATATGAAAGCTGAGATTGCCACCTACGTCAGTAAGTGTCTGACATGTTCCAAGGTCAAGGCCGAATGCCAAAAACCATCTGGTTTGTTGGTTTAACCTGTGATCCCGGTGTGGAAATGGGAAAACATCATAATGGATTTCGTTACTAAATTGCCAAAGACTTCGTCTGGTCAAGATACAATTTGGGTAATTGTTGACCGCCTTACTAAATCTGCTCATTTCTTACTAATGAAGGAAACCGACTCAATGGAAAAGTTAACGAGACAATACTTGAAGGAAGTAGTCTCAAGGCATGGTGTGCCAGTTTCGATTATTTCTGATCGAGACAGTAAATTTACATCCTAATTCTAGAAATCGCTAAATAAAGCTCTAGGTACTCAATTGGACATGAGTACGGATTATCACCCTCAGACCGATGGTCAAAGTGAAAGGACCATCCAAACCTTAAAAGACATGTTACGTGCTTGTGTGATCGATTTTGGAAAAAGTTAGGATAGGCATCTACCCATGGTAGAATTCTCGTACAACAATAGTTATCACACGAGTATCAAAGCTGCACCATTCGAAGTACTATATGGTCGTAAGTGCTGATCGCCTGTCTGTTGGGCTGAGGTTGGAGATGCTCAACTCACTATCCCAGAAATCATTCACGAGACTATAGAGAAGATCATCCAAATCAAGAAACGTATTTAAGCTGCACGTGATAAACAGAAGAGCTATGCCGATAGGAGACGTAATCCATTGGAGTTTCAAGTTGGAGATAAGGTTATGTTGAAGGTATCTCCATGGAAAGGGGTGATACATTTCGGCAAACAAGGGAAGCTGAACCCTCGTTATATTGGACCTTTCAAGGAACTTGCTAAAGTTGGAACAGTCTCTTACCGACTTGAACTCCCGAATCAACTAAGCCGTGTCCATAGTACTTTTCACGTTTCCAATCTGAAAAGGTATCTTTTCGACGAACCGTTAGCTATCCCGTTGGACGAAATTCTAATTGATGACAAGCTTAATTTCATCGAGGAACTGGTTGAAATCATGGATCGGGAAGTCAAACATTTGAAACAGAGCCGTATCCTGATTGTGAAGGTCCATTAGAATTCTAGGCAAGGTCCTGAGT
The DNA here is from genome assembly GCA_026074375.1 of Tanacetum coccineum. Taxonomy (NCBI): domain Eukaryota; kingdom Viridiplantae; phylum Streptophyta; class Magnoliopsida; order Asterales; family Asteraceae; genus Tanacetum; species Tanacetum coccineum. The sequence goes on from BQNB010015919.1 coordinate 18,011, forward strand.
TTCCTTAGGAGTGCAAGGACCTAATGAAGAAAAAGTACCCTCATCTTTTTGCTAACCCTACATCTACGTCTAAAGTTACGTCTTAAGCTTTGAGGACAAAACTCTTTTAATGGAGTAAGGATGTCACACCCCATAATTTTCAGGTCAATATTTTAACCTTTTCCGATCATTATTTTTGACTTTTATACGTTATGTTTGAATCTGGCAATTTTTCGAGGAGTTGTCCCGTGTAAAAACTGAAAATCGTTATCAGACGCGTTACGGCTTCTAACTTGGATTAGTCTATGTGTTATATGCATTATTTTATCATTTTAAAGTGTTACATAGGTCACGTTCACTTTCGTTTGTGATTTATATGTTTTTCGCGTATGTCGTACGGTTTTAGCGTTTTAGGTCAAACGAAGACCCGGAAACCTGTAATCTTTTTGTGTAAACTTTAGTTATCATACATTTCATGTTTATAAGTCAAAATTTTCGTTCACCCCTCCCCTCTACTCTAAATATACGCATACACCCACACTAAAATAAATCAAAGAGCATCATTCATCTCTAATTTGAATTTTCAAAATAAAACACCATCACATGCATGATAGGGACATCTTTGTATTATCCTCCCATGCAAACTAGTGCTTCTTTCACTCTTTGTCTTCATTAACCCATGCTTGGACCACTAAACCACTATCAATATTTTAAGTGTAACCATTTATTTTCCAAGTGACTAAGTTTATGTAGTTCCCCCTCTTGTGCCTTATTCCCAACCGAACCACAAGGATCATAGGCACCATGCTTCTATTTTTTTTACTTAGTCATGGTTTACACAATATCTTACACCCTAAAACCCTACTTCCACCTATAAATACCATGTGATAACACATACTAGGTCATTTCTTATTTCCAAGCCTCATCAAAAATCTCTCATATCTTTTTCTCTCCTTCTTCCTCATGGCACAAAACAAACACCCACTTAGGGTTTATTTTTCTTGATTTCCTTTAAGATCCAAGTATTCTAGGTTGATTCTTGTTCATATCCAAGGTGATTACAAGTGTTGATTCTTTGATTCCAAGGGTTTGTATCTATAGTTAAGGTTTTGATCTATTCAAGTGGGTTTTGCAAGATTTACTTTGGGGTTTAAGATCTAAGGTATTCATAGTTAGATCTTGTGTTTTCATCTTGATATCTTTTCTTCTTGTAAGTATGTTCTTGATCTTTCTTTTATATCTCTCTTTTCTTGATCAAGTCTTATATATATCCTTAGTGTTTGTGTTATTTTTAAAAAGAAACTAGTGGGTTTATAAACCAATAAAGTTTTCATGTGTTCTTGATATTATTACTTTGATTATGGAAAGTATGAGTGAACTTGTGGGTTGCAACAAAGAGGATGATGCAACTAGAATAGATTCAAGTGTGGTTTTGTTAGATGGATTAGTAGTGAACGGGGTTAGGTTAGTATATGTACTATTGTGAAGTTTGGATGGATTTTTGGAAGCGTTTGTGAAAAATATAGTTGCTGATCCGATTTTGTTTTGAGGATTTGGGCGAATTAAAAATGTTTTTATTAGGCAAGAAAGTAGTTTTTAGAGAGTTTGTTTCGAATAGATAGATTTTCATATATCGCACACTAAAAGCGGACTTAAAACGGGCGAGTTATGGCGAAATGAATTTTGGAACACTTTTTGGAAAAATACTTATTTACGGTGCTGATTGGAAATTAAAAAGAGGTTTTCAGACACTTTCCGACATATTTGAGCTTTTAAAACATTGGCGATACGTATATAGACACTAGTATATTAAGTAGAAACTTTGGAAACATCACAAATATACTGTTGTGATTTCTAAAACGGGAAACTTCTAAAAATAGTAACTTTTGAAAATTATTAGTGAGATGGACTTGGAAGTTGGGCGTTTAGGTTTCACTAGTGCATTTTAGAATCATGTAATCATCAAATATTAGGGGACGGTATTAACGTCTCGAAACTTAGAACTTTCCTAAAATAGTAACTTTCTAAAATAGAAACTTTTCGTAAAACATGGCGTAACGTGACTATAAACCTTAAACTTTCAAAAGACACATTTTACAATATAAACTAAAGCGCAAACACTTTTGGATGTCTATTTTTCTTACAAGCGTATTATCTAATGTTTCGTATTTATTTCTCGTTTCTAAAGCGCGTCTATTAATTAGGCCGCGGTTTGAGTTATTCGTTATCGTTATTCACTTCGTTGAATATCTTGGTCACTACTTACTTAAGGTGAGTTCATAGCCCTACGTTTTTACTACTTTGCTTTACTCTTTGGGGTGAGAAACATTGCTTGCTTTTAAACATTGGACACAAATGCTTTACGTTTTCCCAATCTTGTTTACGTGTTGCCTAAGTAATAGTGAAACTTGTATGCCCGAGTTGTTGATCCTAACTTAAGATCGATTCCTTAGCTTGTAAAGGTTATGTTACTTTGGTTAAATCTAAAACAACTATGGTAGAAATTTTGTGAATACTAAAGAGTATGCATAATCTACTCTTTAATACTTAGAAGAATATTAATGAAACAGTAAACTGTATGAACAATGATATTACTAAAAAGCTCCAATATTATTATCAATAATACGAGTACTCTGTGTAGTACTAGGGAACCTTGAAGCTATATATCAAAAACGTCTATCTATTATGCATGCAAAACCATAACCTAGGATCTCCTTTTATACACTAAGGAGTCCTTTACAAGATAACTACAAATCTTTTATAATTCTAATCTTATACGTATCTTTCTAACTATATAGAATATACTCTTGAATAAGTCAATACATATCACTTCACACGTCTTTATCACTTTAGCAGTCTTAATCTTCTTCTAGCAGTTTTAAGTCCTTCAGCAGTATTAAGTTAGTACTAGCAGTACTAACTTTACTCTAGCAGTACTAACTGGTTAGTACTGGCAGTGGTAATCTTGAGCAGTACTAACTCTTGGCTTGGCAGTACTAAGTATGAAGACTTTTAATTCCTAACAATCTTCCCCTAAACTTGTGATTTACCTCCAAATCATCAAGTTTCTTAAATTAAAAATTTGTTCTCTGAGAGGATTCTTTCAAACACTTCATTTTCTTGGTCTTTCAACCTGCACAAAAATCTTCCTTAGAAGTTCTCTGGACATTTCATTATCTTGTTCCACCAAGAGCTTTGCTTCCATCATCAATGTAAGAGTTCCTCTTGACAATGGATACTCCTTCTCTACCAGCATGTAGATGTCTATTCCCTCTTCTGTAGATACATGATGCACTCCACATGAATCACATAGCTTCCAAGTTAGATCATGAATAAGCTTTTGAAGCTTCCATAACTCATCATCTGTATCTGGTTCAAACAATCTCTTCAACTCAACCCATATTTCTCTTTCTTTGTCATCTATTGGTTCTGTTGAATTGAACTTCTCTTTGACTAGACTCCACAGCAGCACTAAATCATCTTTGTCAAATGATTTCAGCATATCATCAAAGAAATGATATACCTCAGTATGATTTCCAACTCTGATGATCTTCCAGTACTTCCTAGTGTCTTCAGTGTAGATTTCCTAGTTAATTATTAGATACTTGGTTTGTAAAGCTTCAACATTCATCCCTTACTCTGGAACTATTATCATCATTTGTTGTAGCTCTTCTTGTGATAGTTCATCAGTTTCTTTATCTCTTGGTTCTTCTGCTAGTTCTGAGCTTTCTCCAGTCTTTTGCTTCTTAGAACTTTCTTGATCAAGTTCTTCTTCTGCAACCCTTTTTGAACTTTCAGCTGCTAACTCAGGAACTGCTCTGTCATCTTCACTCTCCATTAGAACAAAAGTGTTTACCCTCTTCATTGTTATTTCAAACAAACTCTTGATCTCATCAAATGAATAACCTCTCAACTGTTGTAGTGTATAACTTCCCATGTGCTTGATATAGTTAGACATATAAGTCCTCTGTTGAGCCTGTGTGGGTGGCTTATTCCTCCTTTCTTCAGCTCTTTGTGCAGCAAAATACCTCTTCCTTTGATTGATAAGATTTACAAGCATTCTTGCTTGTTCAGCTTCAGTGTACTTTTCTTTTTCCTCTACTTGAAACTTCAGTGTTAACTCTTCATCAGCTTCAATTCTAGCTTGTATGTCATCCCATTCTTCAACATTGAAAGAGCTAGCTGCTTCATGTACCATGGCAATCCTCTGCCTCTCTTCTTCCTCAAGTTCAGCTTGCAATCTCACAGCTGCTTCATAACTAAGTCTTTCTTGTTCTTGCTATAATTTTGTCTTTGTACTGGCTCAGATTCATCCATTTTAGCTTTACCTTTGTCTTTGGATGCACTCCTCCTAATATATACCAGTGTCTCAGCCATAGTAATTTCATCAGCAGTGGAAACTATAGGTCTGGCAGTACTAACAGCCACACTAGTAGTAGTAACTGCTGCACCAGCAGTAGAAACTAGCTCAGCAGTACTAACATCTAAGTCAGCAGTAGAAACTTCCTTAGCAGCATCAAAATCAGATTCAAACTCCATATCTTGCCCATACCTCCCCTAAAGCTCTGCATCATGTTATACCAATGAAATGTCAGGATCTTGATCAATTTTATCTATCTTCATCTCCTGTTTAGAAGGATCCTCCAGAGCATCTTCATCATCAAAGACAACTATTCTTGTCCTTCTTCTAGCTTGGCTGGACTTAACTGTCTTCTCTAACTTTTTCACCTTCTTGATAAGCTTAGTAAAAGCAGCACCATAGATTTGCTTTGTCTGCTTTAAGTCTGTCTCTAAGCTCTCTACTTTGTTTGACAATGTTGTACACAATACCATCAATTCTTGTAGTTTCATACTGCCCTCATCACTTCCAAGTGTGTTAACTCTTGGGAGAGGTGAATCATAGGGGCATAGTAGGGGTCTTATCAATGTTACCACTGCCCTGTCCTGCTTCTAAGCCAGTGAAAGTAGTGGTAGCCCCTCTATATCTGACATCCACACCTGTGGAAGCAGTCTCATCTGCTACAAGGGCCTGAGTAGGAGATCTGGGCTAAGAAACCACAGATTCCTATCTGGTTGTTCTTTTAGAGGTTGATGAAATTAGTGGTTGTGAGGTTGATGGAGCACTAGTGGGTGTGTGATGGGACTCAACTGGGTGTGTTGATCCTTCACCCTGAACAATTATGCCCTGAATAATCATTGCAAGAAGCAATGGAATGTTTTCCCTAGTATAACCTTTAGAATCCCTCTTCGTATTTCTAAAAAGTTTTTGAGTAAGGGTAGGAGCAATATAAAGTCTTGTGTGAGGTTTAAGCAGTCTCTTGTGCTTGTTCAAAAATACTTGAATAAATCTTGGATACATTAAAAATTTGTGTCTACTATCCAAGTTTTTCACCATTCCATCAAAAATCAGTTTAGAAAAATTAAATTTCCTATTAGTGGCCAAGCAAATAATAGCAGTTGCTATATTGCTACTAAATTGTTCCCATGAGGTTTTCTTAGGACTTAGACAATGTAAGATGGTATGCATGAGAAATCTCTATTGAGGGGAAAAGTGTCCTTTTTGAAAGGTCAAGTTGTCAGAAGTTGACACATACCCCATTAAGGAAAGTTGTTCAAAAATTTTAGTGGTTGGTAAAGAACTAATACCATCTGAATCTGCTAATTGGAGATGCCTTCTAACAGATACCTCAGTAACAATCTTAACTTTGCCATCTATGGTAGCAGCTAATTCTATCTCTTCATCATCAAGTGTTCTTGTAGTAGTAGTTTTCCAAAACTGGTTGATGAGTGAAACATAGATAGTGGGATTTTCTGTAAGAGCATACCTTATGTGACTAGCATTGAGAAAATCTACTATTTGGTGAAATCCTTCACTTCCCTCTGGTTTCTTTAAGTAGGCGACTATGTTATGTGTGTCACAGAATTCCAAATTCGCCATTGTTGATTGAGAAAAGTTCGATTAGGGTTCTGGGATATGTTCGTGTATGAGAGTATGTGTGTTTGGCAAAGTCAATTGAGATGATATAGATAGCACTTAAGGTTTTGATTGGACCGACTAAATAGAATTGGATGTTTATCTTGAATAAATATTATGAGTTAAAGAAAGTTCATGAATTATCCAAATTAAGGGAACCTATAAGTGAAGTATTTGGCAGAATTATCTCAACGACTATTTTTAATTGCCAAAAATCTGTTATTCCCCAAACAGTACTAACGGTAGTCCAGCAGTACTAAGTTTAGCCTAACAGTACTAATATTAAGCCTATCAGTATGAAGTTGATGCCTAGCAGTATTAACTAACACTGGCAGTAGTAAGTTTGAGTCACCGGCATTAACTCTAATTGCGTTCCAAAAAGCATTTCCATCATCAATTTTGATCTTCACAAGCTCTCTTTCTGTTTTTATTCTCACTATATCTCTTAATTCTTTTTCTCAATGAATCACTATGTCTGTTTTTGTTTTACACATCTCTCTTTCTGTTTTTCAGCTCATAATTCAGATAGTTTTGTATAAAGTTCCATCAATTCCTTTAGTTTCATGATGTCCTCCCCACTTCCAAGTGTGTTAACTCTTGAGAGAGGTAGATCATTAGACTGTTTAGATGCAGCCTCAAACCTAGTTTGAGCTTCTGCACCCCCCAATATGGTATCTTGGCACCTGCGACCACTACCTAAACCAGTTCCCTAAGGACTTGGCTCATTAAGTGTTGCCATGGGTTGGGTCTTATTAATGTTACTACTGTCCTGCTCTGCTTCTAAGGTAGAAGCAGTAGTAGCTGCCCTTTCCATTATGTCTTCCCACTCCTTAGTGACAGTCTCATCTGTAACTAGGGGGATAGGTCCACTAGACTAAGATATCTCAGTGGCCCCTTTAGCTTTCCTAGGCCTTTGGGTCTTTTTAGGTTGAAAGGAAGATGGAACAGTGATTGGTTCAAGATTAGATGTTGAAGTAGTGGTGGAGGTGTGTTAGGGATTAATGGGTTGTCCTTACCCTTCACCCACTTCTGCTTGATGTTGTATCAACATAGTCTCATTAAGTGATGTTATATTCCCTTCCATCCATTCTTTATTGCATATTAACACAATTAACCTCCCCTCAATTAATACTTTAGAGGTTAAGCATTCCAATAATCAGCAGCTTTTCCTCTAACAAACTCCACAATTGGTATCATCAAATCCAACCATACTGCTTTGCTTATCCTGCAAGTGTTAGACCAAAACCAAGAATACACAATCCAAAGCATTTTCTTCTTAACAATATTAATTTTGACTAACAGTTTTAACTAGGAGTCTTAAGTATAACTATAACACCCCCATAAAATCACAATGCAGCGGAATACCACTTTGGGGTGCTACTTCATAGTATAAAGTACAAGTTACAGAAAACAACCTCAAAAGAGACGTTACTAAAATGTCACATTCGATTAAAATTTCAGAGTAAAATCAGGTCCCAATAATTTATAATTTAACAAGATTACAAGATTTCAAACGTGAATCATTTTGTATATTTAAGGAAAAATAGTTATCGAATGTGAAGAAAAACTAAGTCCTTGAGTTTTGTTGATATCCACGCGACTCTGATGCTCCCAATGCTCAGCTAGCAATATAATAACCTGAGAAAATATATACAAAAACGTCAACAATAATGTTGGTGAATTCATAGGTTTAAGTAAAAGCAGTGTTGAAATAATTTAAGTAATATTTCAGAAGAAAAGTAGCGTTTCAACATTCAAAGTATTATTTCCAAAATCCAAGTAGTGATTCCATAAATCAGGAAGTATTTAAAAGTGGACCACAAGACTTAAGTAATGGTGGACTAAGTACATATTCCGAAGTCCAAAACAAGTAATGTAGACAAGAGAAACAAATTCACCAAGTCTAAGTATATATTATTGCACTAAGCTCATGACACCGACACCTTAACAAGATTTTTGCCCCAATAAAAGTAGGGTATACTGCTAATAACCCCAAGGATACCTCAAATGTTAAGTGCGTCACATGGTTATCTAAAAACCATAAAGTCCGGAAAAGTAGACGGGGATTGTCAGTCCCGATAGATCTATCCACAACATTCGCGCTCACTACAATAGCAACTGACGGTTCATGATAAACAGGGGACTTAAGTAGCAGAGAAAGGACTTAGGCAATAATATTCAGGCAATAATCTGGATAGCATACAATTTGAAAAGCACTTGTGTCCTAAGTAAAACAAGTAATGTCTTCAAAACTCACGGTTTTAATATATAGGAATTTAATGATCTCAAATGATGTAGTAAACAAATCAAGCTTTAAATCAGTTCATAAGAAACAACCATGTATCACACGTTTTAGAAGTCATGTAGTAAGCAAGTAAAAATATTCATGTAATGCTTGAGTGGTAACAATCAATAAGTTTACTTTGAAAACGAGCATGCATTCTTACCCCGAAAATAGTTTATGAAAACCGTTAAAAGAGAAAAGGTGGGGCCATGAACTCACCGTGAATAGAAGTAGTCGAACCCGAATCAAATAAAGAGAATAAGCACCAACGAATCAACCACGACCTAAAAATAAGTGGCGCGGATTTAAAATTCACACTTATAATAAAATGTAACGTAATACGGGTAAATAGATACATATTTATATATATCGGCATGTAGTAATATCCTATGCTTAAGAATCCATGATTGAGAACCACTAGAAATGCCACACTTACATTTTCTGAAATTTGACGTTTTTAACTAGAGGATCATCATACTTAAAGGAATGCTAAATGGTCAAACTAGACGATCTCTCTCCATATTCAATTACCCTTATATGTTATGTAACTACCATAGTTCACCCATAAACCATAGCCTAAGTAATCTTATTATGAAAGACACATCAATGTCACTTAATCTAAAACAGGGTCTGCTGGACTTTGTAAAAGTTTGGCTACAGCAGACCCCTCAAAACATTTTATAAAAATCTGAAAAAAATCCAGTAGGTCACACATATTATGGACAGCCTCTAGTTAAAGTTTCATCTAAAAATAATAAGTTTTGACCTGCCTGCACACAACATCTTTACAATCGAATTTCTGGACAGCAAACACAGCTTTGACACCTAATCATGTACAAAAGGTTTGACTCTCTTTTACATTCTAAAAATTGACGAGGCCTAGTTCGTTGGAAAGTAGACTCGAAGCACTTAATCATAGGGTCCTGCAAATCTTAAAAAGCTATTGGCATGACCAAGTTACACTACTCGCAAAATGGACTAAAATTCTGCACAAAAACGACGTGTGCAGAATTTTGCCGAAACAATTTCTCAACTTCAAATCGCCATATCTTTTTCGTTTTTAAGAGTTGGAAGCCCAAATTTTTACCACACGTTCATTATAACGACCACTACCACAGTAATCTATTAAATCTCGGATTACGACAATGCTCATCTTGCTGGATTAAGCCAAACTTTCTTACCTAAATAAAGGTTTTATAACCCCATCAAATCGCTAATATTTTGAATCAAATACACTTTCACTATGCTCGAACTAACCTATCACTCCTAATAAATCATCAAATTCGCCAACAACATCAAAACCTCAACATATAAGTTATTCCATGGATTCTTAAACACAATCAACCTACATGCAAGCAAATATATATGTAACCAAATTAGAATCAAAGAGAATACTTACAAGAAGATAAGAAAACAAGTAAATGATCAAACCACAAACCCTTGTGGTTTTGATGTCTTGGCCGAACACACGAAGGAACAAAGAAGGACCCAAAAACTTGATTTTACTCACCCAAACTTGTCTAAAAGCACCAACAATTATCCCTTGTTGTTTCCTTTGCACCCAATTGGAATAAAACCTAAAAATCAAAAATCTTGTAAAAATCAAGAAATCATAAATCTTGATGCATGGTGATTGATTGTTGTTAGGAATGATGGGGTTTAATATTGGAATGATTTAGGGTTGAATGGAAGTGGTTTCTTGGATTTTTGATGATGATGATGATGATGGTTTTGGGGTTGCTGTCGACGAATAAAAGGGGAGGGAGAGGGGATACATAATTTTTTTTAATCATTGTGTGTGTGTGTGTGTTTTATAAAAAGGAGTTTGAGACATAATAGGACTATATATGGATATTTAGGTGACTAGTGATCTCCTCAGATTTTTTTTAAAAACGAAAATAAATACTGTGTTTGTGTTTGGTTATGGAACCGGCCCCTATGTGGGCTTGGGCTAAGGTTTCATTTTTTTTTCTTTTATTGCATTACACAAAATTTTGGGCCTAGACTTTTATTTAACTTGTTATAAATTGTAAAAATACTATTTTGACGCGGTTTCGGCCAAACACGAATAAAAGATGAAAAATACTAAAATGAAAAATAAATAAGCTCTCGAAGCTAAAATATGGAATTATTGATTTCTCAAACGTTAAAATGGATAATTGTCCAACACAGGACACGGAAATAGCTAAAAATGGCGATTTTTGATAAAACGGCTAAAATTAAAAATAATAAATTCCATAAAAATTAGAAATGGAATTTAGAACTCGGTTAAAATATTGACCGGAAAATACGAGATGCTACAATAACTAACAGTACTAGTTATACTTAGCAGTACTAATTGATACAACTAAAAGTACTAATCCTTTACAAAGACGCAAAGAGATTAAAACATCAAGGATTTAGCATTCCAATACTTGCAACCAAGTACTGAAACCTTCCAACATCAAAGGCTTTTGTAAGTAAGTCTGCAAAATTATTATATGTGTGTATTTTAACCACTTGAATTAACTTTTTATCATTGCAGTCTCTTAAAAAATGATGTATAATCTCTATGTGTTTTGTTTTAGAGTGAAAAACAGGATTCTTAATAATACATATAGTACTATTATTGTCAATATTAATCATGATGTGCATAAAATGATACCCATAATCCAGTATTTGATTCTGAATCTAGAGTAGCTATCCACAACAACTAGCAGCAGCCACATATTCAGCTTCAATATAGGAAGTGGCAACTACAGTTTACTTCTTGCACTGCCATGATATTAATCTGCACCCTAGAAACTGACAACCTCCTGTTGTAGACTTCCTATCTAAGCTTGCTCCATCATAGTCACTATCACAATATGCCACCAAATCAAATGAAGAATCTCTAGGATACCAAAGGCCCAATTTAGGTTGGCCTTTTAGGTACCTAAAAATCCTTTTCACAGCTTGTAAGTGTGAAACCTTAGGTGTGACTTGAAATCTAGCACATGCACATACTGTAAACATAATGTCTGGTCTAGATGATGTAAGATACATCAATGATCCAATCATTGACCTGTAGAGATGAACATCAACATCATCACCATCTGAGTCCTTGAGCAAAAGCTTTTCTGTATCCATTGGGGTGTTAGCTGTCCTGACATCTATGAAACTAAACTTCCTTAATATTTTAGCTACATATTTATCCTGACTGATAAATATCTCATCTTTTTTCTGCTTCACTTGCAACCCTAAGAAGAAAGTGAGTTCTCCCATAGAACTCATTTGAAACTTGTCATGCATCAATTTCTCAAACTCAGTACATGACTCCTTCTTTGTAGAGCCAAAGATAATGTCATTAACATAGACCTGTACAAGAAAAATATATCCTTTTTGCTTATTGATAAACAAGGTCTGATCTATCTTTCCTTTGTGAAACCTATTGTCCAATAAATACTTGGCCAAGGTTTCATACCAGGCTCTTGGAGCTTGATGCAAACCATAAAGTGCTTTCACCATGTTGTAGACTTTGTCTGGATAGTCAGGATCTTCAAACCCTGGAGGTTGACACACATATACCTCCTCTTCAATCCTACCATAAAGGAAAGAACTCTTTACATCCATCAGATACACCATAAATCCCATAAAGGAAGCATAGGCTAAGAATAGCCTTATTGCCTTAATTCTTGCTACAGGAGCAAAAACTTCATCTTAGTCTATTCCTTCTTCTTGAGTATGTCCTTGTGCAACCAGCCTTGCTTTGTTCCAAATCACTATGCCTCTCTCATCTTTCTTGTTCTTAAAAACCTATTTTGTACCAATAGCCCTCTTACCCTTAGGCAAATCCACAAGTATCCAAACCTTTTATAGCGTAAACTGTAGAAGCTGTTCCTGCATTGCTTCTACCCAAGCTGAATCACTTAGAGCTTTGACAATCCTTTTGGGTTCTTCCTGGGATAGGAAACAAGCAAACAGACAAGTATAAAGGTCTTCATGAGTTTTCCCTTCATAAATAACATTAATAAACCCTTGTTCGTTTGTAGTCTTTGTCATTCTTCTTGTCTGTACACCAGACTACACATCACCAATCACATGATCAAGTAAATAATCTTTATGGATTCTTGTATTTAGAGTAGAAGGAACTAGATATGTGGTAGTCATGTTGCTCATATCCACTTTTGCTTCATCACCAAAGAAATCAGCATGTGTGGCTTCAAGTGGAGCAAATCAGAATTAGCATTTGAACTGGCAATATTAATACTTGGCCCAGCAGTATTAACATCTTGAGAACTGGTTTCAGGCCTCTTTTGATCATCAATTCCACTTTCTGTACTTACACCTTCATCATCCTTCTTTCCAGCATCACTAAAAGGTTGTGGTTCATCATTGCTAGCATTCTTTGAAGAAGAATCAAATAGTAAACCATCTTTCTATAGTGGCATCAAAATGTAGTCTTAGCTAGATCCCGTCTCCTTGCTAGAATGACCTGTACCATTACTTTCTTCTGTACCTACAAAATCATTAGAGTTTGTACCTGCAACAACTGGCACATAATTCATTAATTTTGTTAGAGCATCAATATCAAACAACCACTTTGGTCCATCACCTGCAATAATAGGATTATCCTCTAAGAACCTAATATGCAAGTTTTCTTCTACTTTCCTAGTTCTGATGTTGTATACTCTAAAAGCCTTACTATTCAATGAGTATCCAACAAAGAATTATTCATCAGACTTTCCATCAAACTTTCTGAAATAATCTAAGGTATTAAGAATGGTAACATGACACCTAAATGGTCTCATGAAGCTTAAAGCAGGTTGTTAGATATTAGAAAAAGACTCGGTCACCCCGTGTCTTTTACTGTTTATTATAGCTCGTAGTTTAATAGTTAATAGTACGTTTTTCGGTTTTACGTCAGGTACGAATACCCGATATTTTGTAAGTACTATATAAGCCTCTTCCAACTTTGGAAGAGGTAAGCTAGTCATTTCTTTTCATTTCATAGAAACACTTTTTCTCTCTCTAGAAAACTCTCTTAAGTGTTTCTCTCTCTAGAAACTAGCCAAATCCAAGAATCGACCCCGTGTTATGATATAGGATATACCACAATTGGTATCAGAGCTTATGGGATGATTAGATCGTGTGTATGTGCGATTTCTTGCTTGTTTTAGATCGAAAAGTGTACATTTGAAGGCTCATAGCTCGTTTTTTGAAGTTCTCTGAATTTTGATGTTTGTATTGATAAAGTTTGGGTGTTTCTAGTTGCTATTGCCTTATGGTACTGTGTTGTGCAAAAGAAATCAAGCAAAATCGTTCAAAAGGGTGATTTATAAGTGATTTTGTGTGATAAAAGTCGTTGTTCTTCGTGGAGAGTTGCCAGAATTTCTTCACGGCGGTTTGCTTAAATATAATATTTTATTAAGTAGGTTACCAACTCTCTGACACACGGCGGGTTGCTTAGGTGGCGAGTTGCTCAAGAGGCGAGTTGCTTTATACTAAGCAGCGAGTTGCTTACCAGCGGTTTGCTTACCAGCGGTTTGAACAGGTTATCAGCGGTTTGAATATTTTAATAGCAAATCTCTAAAGGAAACTCTGGCGGTTTGAAAACTCAACGGCGGTTTGATTAAAATATAGACGGCGGTTTGTATTCTTTCTTCGCGGCGGGTTGCTTGGCAGCGAGTTGTGTTCGGCGAGTTGCCTTAAAATTCCACCAGCGAGTTGCCTTATTTCTTTGCAGCGGTTTGGTAGCCTCTGGCGGCGAGTTGAGCTATTTGAAATATTTCAAACTTGGAACTTTATATCACTAAACCAAGAAACGAATACGTTAACTTCACCACTTTTAACGTACCCTCACTAATCATTGATCGATCAAAACATATCATATCATAATTAAACAAGATGTCTAGAGTGCAAGAAGACATCAGTGTGCGGTTTCTGATACACGCCCACCAATGCTTGATAGAACAGGACTTTTGAATCTTGGCAACAACGTTTACCCTCCTGTACCGTCTAAGGAAAGGATATGGAGAGGAATATTATTGAAGTCCATTAATGAAGGACCATTTCATATGGGAACTTGTCTCAGAGGTTATAGCTAGAGGGAAACTGAGGGTGCATGCTTAACAAGATCAAGTACGTGCTAGAGTCTTAACGACCTTTCTAGCTGAAGGAAAAGGAAAGCATAAAGCTCACATTCGTGCACCATTCCTACTTCAAGGCTATACCAAGGACATCATATCAATCATCAATCACTATACTGACGCCAAAGACATTTGGAAAACGAGAAGATGATTTTGGAAGGGTTTCTGCGTTAACAAAAGATGCAGAGAATCTCAGTTATATCGATGAATTTGAACGCTTCCGACAGATCAAAGGAAGAAACCATTCAAGGGATACTACGTTAGGTTTACGAAGTCATTAATGCATGAGAACCATCAGATGACCATGCCCAGGATGCAGCTTAACTCAAAGTTTGTGAACAAAACATGTTACCTGAGTAGAGTAGATTCATAACTGAAGTCAAACTTAACAGAGGTTTGAAAGAGTCTAACTTTGATCAGTTGTATGCTTACTTGAAGCAACATAAGGTGCATGCTAATGAGAACAGAATTATGATGGAAAGGTTCATTCAACCAAATAATGATCCTTTGGCACTAGTGTCGAACGCCTCAGTTCAGCAGTATCCAACACAATATACCACGTTCCCTCAATCCTCAAAAGAACCATATCCTGCTGACAAACTTTCAACTGGACTCGGGAAGTCTTCAACAGAAAACTAGATTGAAAAGTTTATACAACTCACTTGCACTCCTCACTCAATCGTAAAATCCATCTTCCTCAAACAAACAATCAATTAAGAACGTCGTCTAATGAAAGGAACAAAGCTATGGTTCAAGACGGGAAGTTGTGGTCAAGACGTTCAGTGGAAGATACAAGCGAATAATCAGGGAAGCCATTTCAGAGGACAATGCAAAGAGGAAAATGTTGTAGCTAGGAATGTGGAGGTCAGAACAGCGATGGCAATGTGAATCTGGTCAAGCCAAACCATCATGTGCTACAAACTATAACGGGGTGGGGGGGGACCTAGGCACATAGCACGAGAATGTCCAAGGCATCAAAAGCATACATAATAGTAACACCAAGCATAAACAACGGAAGTCTTAGATAAATAACCAAAGAAAATAAGTCAACACGACTTAAGGTACATAAGTTCTCAAAGGATAGACATATCCAAACGAAATAACAAATGTCTTGAAAAGAAACAATTCATATATCAAAACTAAGATCCATTAGGGTAAGTACTAAGATCTCTAGGGTAAGTCCACACTCAGCACTCATAGCCTGAAAGCAACCCCAGCTCCTAGCTTAGATACCTGCCGCAGGAAAAGAAAGTGCGGCTGAGCTTACAAAGCCTAGTGAACAGATATATATAATCGAAGCAAAAGATAACGGATAATCAAAGGATACGATATAAGGTACAAAGGATATCACAATACATGATCAAAGGGATACACTATAAGGTAAGGCAAATTCAGAAATCAAATCATCGTGTAAAGATAAGATGAATCCAGAGAATCAAAATTAAGTTCAATCACCAGCATAACAAATTAACATCATAGTAACCATGGAGTCATGAGCTCCAAAGTTTTGTGAAAGACGTGGATTGCACCCAAACATCAGTCACCAAAATCAAATATCATAATGTTCATAATCCATCGAATACAAAACAAATCTAGGATGCATCCATACGCCCCTTAAACAAATAATAATCTTCATAGTGCACATATAATATCAAATGGGGGACGGTGTGAGAAATCACTCACCCACACATGAGTCATGCCAAAGGTGCATCAATGACACGGCCATGTTACCTTCATGGCTAGGAAACAAATAGTGGCTTGGTTCTCAAAACTGCAAAGGGTCAAGCAAGTATTTTCAAAGTTCATTTCAACGAGATCATAGCAAAGGTTCAAATATCAAAGGAATCATAGCAAAGGTTCAAATATCAAAGGTTCAAACAGTACATGATAACAGATCATATAAGAAAGCCAAAATAAAAGGCTCAGAGCAAATGTAGCAAATCAAATGAGAAATCAAAGATCGAGAGGAATATGTCATGAGAAACCTTAACAAAAAGGTCAGAATATCTGTACCTTATTCCGAAGCAAAGCAAAATCAAAGAGAACACCACAGGAATATCACAATCACTCCCTCTTGACCGAACCTAAAGAAATGATGAATTCGAATTACAAACCCATTCCTTCTAAGTTATTACTTTCTATTTCTACGAAAATTTCTATTTTTGTAACCTTTCAATTTTTTTAGTAAATTTCCATTTTTAGTAACTTTCCATTTTTAGTAACTTTCCATTTTTAGTAACTTTCCATTTTTAGTAAGTTTCTAAAATTAGTAATATTCATCATTTGAGATTCTATTAAGTATTTTAAATAGATAGGGAACTTAATATGTCAACCTTATAAGTTTAGGGTTTAAATCATGGCAGCTTTCCATATTTTTGGGTTTCATATGCCAAAATCAAAAAATATTCAAGGTTAAAGTGTAATATTCAAAGTTTCTTATTTTATTTCAGATTATACCTTCCATTTTTTTATTACAATTCATTATAATACATATATAATTAATGTAATAAATTGGCATACATAATATATATACATAAGTATTTATTTTTCTTGTATAACATAATGTATTTTATTCTTACATAAATTTCATAATTGTTACTTGTTGCATTTTCATAATTTATAGCATTAAAATGAATTTATTTAAGCTTTTATGCATTTTTCTTTCATTAGGGGCATTTTGGTCATTTTACTCTTATTGAGATTTTTAGGTTTTACAACTCTTCCCCCCTAAAAGAAAAATTCGTCCTCGAATTAGAAACATGATACGACTGAAAAGAACATACCAGATCATGGAAGAAAATGAGGATAAGAAGTCCGTATAGACTCCTCGGTCTCCCAAGTGGCTTCCCGCTCGGGATGATTCCTCCAAAGGATTTTGACAAAAGGGATCGTCTTGTTCCTCATGACTCTGTCCTGACGGTCTAAAATAGACTCAGGCTCTTCCGTATAAGATAAATCCTCACGGATCTGATCGAATGGATAAGAGACAACGTGAAGAGGATGATACTTGTAACCTCTGAGTAATGATACATGAAACACATTGTGAACATGAGATAGCTGAGGAGGTAACGCCAAACGATAGGAAACCTCACCAACGCGATCAAGAATCTCAAACGGTCCTATGAAACGAGGACTAAGCTTGCCCTTGATACCAAAACGCCTGACTCCACGTGTAGGTGATACTTTCAAGAAAACATGTTCACCCGGCTGGAACTCTAACGCTCTGCGATGTCTGTCGGCGTAACTCTTCTGACGAGTCTGAGCTTCCTTAAGCTTTTCCCTGGCGACGGCGACCTTTTCATTAGTCACCTCAATCATCTCCGGACCCTCAAGAATACGTTCACCGACCTGATCCCAACAAATAGGAGCACGACATTTCCTACCATACAACATCTCGAAAGGAGCGCATTTAATGCTCGCATGCCAACTGTTATTGTAGGCAAACTCCACTAGACATATATAGTCATCCCAATTTCCTGCCCATTCTAAAGCACATGAACGTAACATATCCTCTAATGTTTGAATCGTACGCTCCGACTGTCCGTCGGTCTCAGGATGAAAAGCTGTACTAAACTTGAGCCTGGTTCCCCAAGCTTTCTGTAAACCTTTCCAGAAACGAGACGTGAAACGTGGATCTCTATCTGACACGATCGCTGATGGAGTACCGTGTAATCGAACAATTTCTTGTTGGAACATTTCTGCTAATTTACTAACGGGGTAATCCTTACGGATAGGAAGAAAATGTGCCGATTTAGTCAAGCGATCTACAACAACCCAGATAGCATCGTGCTTCCTCTGAGTCCGTGGTAACCCGGTAACAAAATCCATGGATATTTCGTCCCACTTCCAAACAGGAATCTCTAACGGTTGCAATAGCCCACTTGCACGTTGGTGTTCAATCTTAACCTGCTGACATGTTAAACACTTTGACACAAACGTAGCCACATCGCGCTTCATACCACTCCACCAAAAGTGTTGCTTGAGATCGTGGTACATCTTCGTCGAACCTGGATGAATCGAAAATGGAGAACTATGAGCCTCAGTCATCAAGGCTTCCTGAAGTGTAGGATCCTCTGGTACGCATAATTTAGTACCCTGCCATAAAATGCCATCGTCATCAACACGAAACTCTGTCTGCTTATCAATATTCTGAATAATTGCCCAGATTTCACCGTCATCCTTCTGAGCTGCCTTAATCTGAGAAATTAGGTTAGGCTCAACCCTCAGACTAGCCCAGAAACCATTCTGTCCACGAACACATAACTCGATATCCAAACGACGCTCACGGTCACAAATAATCTCTTCTTCCACCTTATGCCAGCTATACATTCGCCGACTTCCTACTCAAAGCATCCGCCACCACATTCCTTTACCGTCCCGGATGTACTGATGTTGGTGTCATAATCCTTTTAGTAACTTCCAAACCAACGTCTCTGTCTCATATTCAATTCTCGCTGAGTGAAAATGTATTTGAGACTCTTATGATCGGTAAAAATATCACATGATTCGCCATAAAGATAGTGTCTCCAAATTTTGAGAGCGAAGACAACGGCTGCTAACTCCAGATCATGAGTAGGATAGTTCACCTCATAGGGCTTTAGTTGTCGTGAGGCATAGGCAATCACTTTCCCATGCTTGCATGAGTACACACCTGCCAAGACCCTTCTTAGCAGCATCACTGAAATCTGGAATACCACCTGTACCAGATGGAAAGTAAGAATAGCCCAGGAAACCAAACGTTACTTAAGCTTCTTCAAGCTCTTTTCTCGCTCTTCATTCCATACAAACTTCTCAACTTTTCCGCATACGCTTGGTTAAGGGAAAGGCTAATCGTGAGAAACCCTCTACGAACTGCGTAATAACCTTGCTAATCCAGAAAAACTCCTACTTCGGTACACAGACGCCGCCTTAGGCCATTTTGGTGATAGCCTCAACCTCGCCGTATCCATAGGTTAATTCCTTCTGCAGAAACAATGTTGACCCAGAAATGCACCTTACTCAAACCAAAATTCGCACTTGGAAAACTTGCATATAATTTCTCCTTTCGTAAAAATCTGTAGAACAGTGCGAAATGCTCCTCGTGTTCCTCTCTTAACTTAGAGAAAGAACCAGAATAACATGCAATGAACACGATGACGAACTTGTCAAGAATTCATGAAAAACTCGGTTCATCAAGTCCATAAATACAGCTGGAGCATTCGTGAGACCAAAAGGCATAACCAAGAATTCATAATGACCATAACGTGTGCGAAAAGCAGTCTTGGAAATGTCCTGCTCTTTCACTCGCAACTGATGGTAACCAGATCGTAAATCAATCTTGGAAAAATGTTTAGCGCCCTGAAGCTGATCAAATAAATCATCGATACGTGGAAGGGGATAACGATTACGAATGGTGATCTTGTTCAATTCACGGTAGTCGATACATAATCTCATGCTACCAGTCCTCCTTCTTTGACAAACAGACCGGCAACCCCATGGCGATACACTCGGGCGAATAAAACCTCGCTCTAACAATTCCTGTAATTGGTCTTTCAACTCTTTTAACTCAATCGGTGCCATGCGATAAGGAGCTTTGGAGATAGGCTCAGCTCCGGGAATAAGCTCAATGTTAAACTCAACATCGCGAATAGGAGGTATTCCTGGAAGTTCTTCCGGAAATACGTCCTGAAATTCGGAAACAATCGGCTGATCATGAATAGAAGAAACGTCAGAAGTCGTAGTCCCATGATGTAGCCAGAAAACCTTCACAAACAAACCATACAGCCAAATGCGATAGTAAGTGTACGTGCTTTAAAGCGGAAATGAAATCTCATAAGATTTTTTTTTCCCGTAAGGAAACCATGATAAAATAAATTCAGAAGCATGAATATCGCCCGAATTATAACGCGACGGGAATGACAGTCAATCAGTACACGGTTGTGCTGCTAACTATCTACACCCTGAATTTTATGTACAAATTCACACATTTAATTCCAAGGGAGTGAATTAACTGAACGAATCTTTGTCATCAAACGTAGAGGAAGATCTCTATAAACATGGGTAATACGTGCGAGTCTTGCATGGGGCGTGGATATACAAAATACATGATAAAGTTACTAATAGGTGTCAGTAGTAAAACTGAAGCAAACTTGGTAGATATTCACGAATTTCGCAACCCGTAATCAAATAAAACAAACACTGCAACGTCCGATGAAATAAAAAAAGCACCCAGTGATTGTACTGAAGTATTGGCGTGCCCTGAGATCCTGAGTAAGTGCCAAGAAACCACGGGCCTATGCGTCAGGCTGTTCCTTGTCACATGACCAACGAACGAGCACCAATGTTCCTTCTGCAGTCCCCGCTTGAAGATGACCATCAGCCTGCCACATTTGAAGCAAGTACCGAAGCAGCACGACGACACACCTCCTGGGTGTCTACGTCCACATGGTGGTGCAAACATGGGGATATAACCTCAGAGGGTACCTGTACTGCTGGGAACACTGATCAAAGATTAGATCATCGAGACAGTGAACTTGAGGACATATAGAGAATAAACTTGTTATTTCAAATGATTTACCCGAGTTGGTAGATCGGTGGGATTGCTGACCTCTGTTCCTTTGGTCGCGACCATGCACCAGAATTCCTGTACCATGTCGTGATGTTAATTCATATCATATACCAATAAAGAAACGATAACGATTAAGATTTGACCTGTTGTTGTCACGAGAGTAGTTGTTGTTATTGTTGTTACGGTAGTTACCACCACCGCCCTGCCTGTCAGACCCTTGACGGTCATTTTTCTGATCATGACCCCGGTAACTATTCTGCTGAGTGGCCGACCTGATTTCGTCCCTCCACTACTTATGCACTTGTCTGAACGTATCGGACCTATCATAGTCATGACATCCCGTCACGAAGGATCTCTCTAAGTTCGTGCGAGCATCGCAACCTGGAGCAAAACGTCTGTAAACTGTAAACACGATGACATGGTCGAGTAATTGACTTATGAAGACCCCAACGAAAGTTCTTCGCCTGTTCTTCTGCAGTGCCAGCAGCCTGTCCAAGAAAACCAGCTAGGCGGAGGAAACGCTGCATGTACTCAGTACTATTTTCACTCGCCCTTTGGCGGATGGAATGGTACTCCCTCTTCAAGCGCTCTTGTTCGGCTCGAGGGAATACGAAGAAGAACAGCTCTTGAAAGACACCCAAGTCAAAGTAAGGACCCACGCATCTCCTCCTTTGGCCTGCTTATAGGCCTTCCACCAAGCCAACGCGTCACCCTCAAACTTATACACAGCCAATCTGGTCTTAAAAGCATCATTACAATCCATCACGTCGAAGATCTTCTCCATATGGGAGATCCAATTCTCAGCATCAACAGGGGCTACTGCCTTCTCGAACGAATGGGGTTTCTGCTTATTGAAGCGCTCAAGCCAAGTATGAATAGTGGCTGGTGGAGGATTAGAAAAAAAAAAATTACTACTCTGAAAAGCTAAAGCACCAGCGCGGTATTCTTCGCGAACCTGCTCGCGAATCTGTGGGAGCATGGCATCCACGGCTGCCTGAACGGCCGCAGCGAGTTCAGCATCGGTACGAGTGTTCACCATCTGACAATTGCAAAAAGGTTTAATGATTAAACGGTTAAAAGGTCAAAACGCGACAGAGAATAAACGTCGATTCTGAAGGAACCTAATGTCTACCCAATCCTCACAGGTCAAGTTTTAGAGCCTACAGGTCGGAAGCCTGAGCTCTGATACCATAATTGTAACGACCCACTCCGGAAAGGAGGCCGAAACGTCATAATCATGGTGTCATATCAAAGCATAATAAAGGCATAAAGTCATAAATGATAACAAAAAGGACATGTGGAAAGCCGGAATCAAAGACAAACATCGGCTACACAAATTATGAGATCAAACAGGAATAACGTAATCAGAAGTCTAAAGGACTAAACAAGTGTCCAAGATAGTATAGTCACATCAAAATTCGCTTGCGATAAAAATAAAGGACGCTAAATGGTCACTTCCATAAGACACACACCTCTCTCATAGCCCAATCTCTCCTCAAGATACCTGCCGTATAATAAAGAGAAAGAAAAACCGAGCATAACGCTCATGGAACGGATATAATAACAATGAATGTAATAAGAATGAATCCTGGATAATAAGTAATAAAAAAGCACGGAACGATCATTAGTGTCATAGAGGAAACTTGGAGAATACGACATGAAGCAATAGGAAATAAACATGTAAAACATGTAACGTGAAGTCAAAGATTGTCATGAGATATCATGGATGAGTATAAACATAAATAATAAGGAATGCCCCACGGACTCATATAAATCATACATTCATAGTAATAAAGTCGAGAATACATGCTTGATAATAGGAGGGTGCTCCTTAACAAGTAATAGAGGGGTGACCTCTTATAATAATATGAGTGGAGGGATCACACCAATGTGATGGGATGTAGAAGCACACACAACCAATCACCATGAACGTGTCAACCATGTAAACTAAATGCACCATACGCCCCTGAATAATAATGGCCAAACATAAAATATACTCTGTAACATGAATAGGACGCCGCGTGAAAATCACTCCCAACGTGAAAGAGTCTGACACGGGTGCCTCAATGTGTCACGGTCATGGTACCCCCATGACTAGTGGTAAGTCATGTAAATCATGGTCCATGCGTATATAAAGCTCGGGCAATAGAATAAGTCTTGAAAATCAAACATTTAAAGGCTCATGGCAAAAGACCATAAAAATGGGGAGCTAGCAGTTCTGGGGATGAATCATGAAAAACGAATGTCCTTCACTGAAAGGCGGAATATCCGTACCTATGTCCAGCAGTAAACGGAAAGAAGATGGTAAGAAGATGAAAGCTACTCTAACTTAATGTGATCCTACATGTAAAGGACATATATGAGTTACATTGTTCATGATTAAGTACTTTCCATCGTTTTTGTAACTTTCTATTTTTAGTAACTTTCTATAATTAGCATGATTCCTTGATTAGTACGTTCCATGATTAACATATTCCATGATTAGTATGTTTCATGATTAGTATTCTTGTTATATTGGGTACTTTCCAAAAATAGCAGCTTCTAATTATAGTAAGTTTCCAAAAATAGACTTTCCTTAATTAACTTTCCATAAATGATAACTTTCCTGATTTAATAAGTTTCCATAATTAAACTTTCCAAAAATAGACTTTCTAAAAATAGACTTTCCAAAAATAGCAGGTTTCTATATATAGTAAGTTTCCATAAATAGCATGTTTCTATAAATAGCAGGTTTCTATAAATAGTAAGTTTCCATAAATAATATCAAAATGACATTTTCTACCCCCCAACTTATTTTTCTCAGATCATAACAAATGTAATAACATGCTTAAATCAGACCCCAAAGTTTCAGAAATTACAAAACAAGTCCTTATACTTTTAAATAGCAATTCGGCTAACAAAATAATTCACAAAACCCTAATCAAATCTTCCCCAATCACAAACACAATTATTTACCAATCATTGGCATTAATTACACCTGGACAAAATAACAAAACCCTAACCCTAATTCATTTTAACCATTTTCTTTCCTTTTTCCCTTATTTTCGAATTCGGTAAACACAAATAAATCTCCAATAATTATTCGAATCATTTATAAATTATTCCAACAATTTTTCTGAGTTATATGAGATATGAACAACCTCAGAAAAATATAAAATAAATTTTACAATTATTTTCTATGCCGATTTCATTTTCATTTCTAAATTAGGGTTTTGAATATGTTTCAATTTATAAAATCAAAATAAAGTGCATGAACATTTTTCCCAGGTATATAACATATCAATATGATGAAACATGAGCTATAAAATTACCTTTGATGGCCCTTGATGATTTTATGATTTTATGCACCCGGTTGTGATTTTCGAACCCAAAACAATACCAAAAATCGAATCAAGCACTCCAAAAACTGGAGTAATCCCAAGCTTCCCACTATTTTTCCCACACTCCTTAGCCTTATAGTTTACAGGATTGTTTGCATTTTAAAAAGTTTGCTTGAAAATATTTAGATTCGAGTTTTATGTTTAACCAATCAACAATATGAACCAATAAATAAAACAATCTAAGCTAAGACAAAATAATAATGATAACAATAATGAAGAGATAAGGAAAAGAACGATCAAACCAAGACGCCAAGATTTTATAGTGGTTCGGCTACGAAGCACCTCTTCGCCCTACTCCACTCCCCGAGTATCCTACTCAAGATTTCACTATGTCAACAAGCTCCCTTTAGGCGGAGAAAACCGTTTACACGTCGCTTACGTTATTTTCCGACACTAAGCTAAATGTTGAGTCCTAATCTTAGCTAGAACCAATCTACCACTTCACAAGATATACACAATCACTAGATATACACAATCGGATCTACACACAATCCGAATCACACAAATACACAAGATAAATACAATAGAGATTTGGAACTTAAAAGAAGAGAGGAGAGATCACTAATCAACACTTCATTTCTTGGCGAATACGAGTGTTCTTATCTTGCACTTGATATAGAGGAGAGATGAGATGAGAAAGATAAGATTAGATCACTTGAAATAAGATCAAGAGATGTTAGTGATCAAGATATTTAGTAAGAGAAAAAAGGTTTTGTAGAGAGAGAAAGAAGTGTGAGAAAATTCATGCAAAAAGGTCTAATTTTATGCCAGCAATAGAGCAGTATTTATAGCCAAGAGATCCCAACGATCACCTAGGGGCGGTCCCGGCAGTCCCAGATATATCTGGGCGCCGCCAACCCTATAAGGGGGCGGCCAGGTAGACTACGCTCCTGTTTTTGTCGTTTTGTGGGGAATGTTGTATCTGCTATGGAACCTTCCATTTTGGGGAGAAAATTTGAAATTCAAATTTTAAGTTTTTAATAAAACTTTTCTTTTAATTAGAAAATATTTTGTAAATGTATTTTTGAGAAAATACTTTTGTAGAATTAAAAGTGAGGTTTAACAAAAAAATATTTTCTTGATCACTAATCATGCTTAATGATTTTGTTTATTCATACCTTAAGTGATCACTAATATTAGAAATGGAATTTTACAATTACTAATTTGTAAACGTTTATTTTTATCGTAAATATTTTTACATTTTGTTATTATCAAAACGTTGAGAGGTCAAAAAATATAAATAACGTTTTTAGACATTATTTGTATTAACAACTCAGATGTTGAAGAAGACAATAGAACCAGCAATGAATTCATGGCAGATCTGAATGCTTAGTATCATGAAAGGGCTCTGCTGGCAAATCAAAAAAGGTTCTACAAAAGATCTGTGAGGGTGGGGTCAGCTCGGAAACCCATGGACAAATCTAAAGAGACTTGTTTTGCTTATAGGAAACCTGGTCACTTTCAAAAGGATTGTCCTTCAAACAAAACCTCTACTCCCTCATATCCTTCATCAAATTCCTCATTCAACAAACCTAAACCCTACACACCTTCATTCACTCTAAACATTCCACAAAATTCATCAAATCATCAAAAAGACTACAAAGGAAAGTACAAGGGACTGAAAGCTAAAATGGTTGTTCTATCTCAGAGGATTGATGAACTGACTAAAGGGAAAAATGACAAAGGAAAGGGTGACAAAGGAAAAAGTGATAAGGGATTAATAGATGAGTCATTTGACTGGGATGATGAATTTGTGTCCTCAGAGGATGAAGGGACAACAAAGTTTAAAGCATTCATGGCAATTGCAGAAGATGAGCCATCAGTGGGAAAGGGAGATGCACAATCTGGTCAATGGGTAGAAATTACCATGAAAAAGGTACACAGACTTTTGTCTATGATTGATAATGAAGAACGAAAACATGTTTTAGACTATACTCACGTTGATCTCCAATATGTGGAAGATCAGAGAAAAAATTTGGTTAATAAGTTTAATGCTCTAAAACAAGACTTAACTCTTCACAAGTCAGAAATGTGTAACTTGGAAAATACAGTGTCCATAAATTGCTCCCTTCAAAACGAACTTATTAGAGTTAATCTAGAAAATAAATCTCTAAAGGATGAGATCTATGACCTCAAAAAGGTCATTGAGAAATGGACCTGTAGTAAATTCAC
Organism: Tanacetum coccineum; assembly: GCA_026074375.1. NCBI lineage: Eukaryota > Viridiplantae > Streptophyta > Magnoliopsida > Asterales > Asteraceae > Tanacetum > Tanacetum coccineum. The sequence goes on from BQNB010015919.1 coordinate 44,454, forward strand.
CCTGGACCAACTACTTTTTGAGCAAATACCTAGAAATATTGTCAAAGCCCTTGGAGGAAAAGGTAGGAGAAAAGAGAACTTCTCCTTAAAGGAAGTTCTTTTTACCAAGGCTGATGTATCCACATCTAAGTCTGACCCTATGATCACCTCTGACTCTGAAGTTAACTGTGATAATCAGGAACCTCTGCCCCCTCTTACTAAGTTAACTGGGGCAGAACCATCTGGTGCTTCAAAAAGTCTTATTTCATTATCTGACCTTACTGCTAACATGGCTGATTTGACACTTAATACTGCTTCTAAAGAGATCAAAAAATCTTCAAATAAAGTGTCACAAACCTATGTCATTAAGAAAAAGACTGAACTTAAGCATCTAGCTGTCTAAAACTCATGTCCTAATAAGAATTCTCTCCCATCAACTGAGCAACTTCTTTTAACTCTAATGGAAGAAGTAAAAGGCATCAAGAATCAAATTCTGATCCCTTCAGACACTTCTTTATAAGTCTCCCAGGCCAGTAGTTTAAAGACCCCAAGGAAAAAGGTCTGGTATGGACCATGTAAACATTGTGGGCTGAAGAATCATCTCTCTAATGACAGACGTCGGTCTTGGGCCACAATGGTGATAGCCTCAACCTTCGTCGGATCCAAAGTAATATCACTTCTTGCGAAACAATGTGACCTAGAAATGGCCACCTTATCTCAACCAACATTCACTAGCACCTTTGAAAACATTGGCATATAAATTCTCCTGTCGTAAAATCTGTAAACAGTGCGAGGTGCTCCTCGAGTTCTTCTTTAGAGACCTTAGAGAAGCCAGAATATCAATCAATTAACACGATGACGAACATGTCAAGAATTCAGTGATGAAAAACTCGGTTCATCAAGTCATAAATACAAGCTGGTATCTTATTCGCGTGAGACCAAAAGGCATCACCAAGAATTCATAATGACCATAACGTGTGCGAAAAAGCATTCTTGAAATGTCCTGCATCTTTCACACTCAATTCTGATGGTAAACCAGAATCGTAAATCAATCTTGGAAAAAATGTTTAGAGCGCCCTGAATCTGATCACATAAATCATCGAACGTGGAAAGGGGAAACGATAACGTATGGAGGATCTTGTTTCAATTCACGGTAGTTCGAACCTAATCCTCATTCTACCGTCCTCTTCTATGAACAAACAGAACCCGTGCAACCCCATGTGCTAACACTCAGGTCGAATAAAAACCTCGTTGGCCAACAACTCCTAGTAACTGATCCTTCAACTCTTTTTAACACAATCGTTGTCATGCGATAAGGAGCTTTGAGATTGTCTCACACCGGGAAAAATGCTCAATGTTAAACACAACATCTCGAATAGGAGGTAACCTGAAGTTCTTCCGTGGAAATACGTCCAGAAATTCGGACACAATCGGCTGATCATGAATAGAAGAAACGTCAGAAGTCGTGTCAAGGAAAGGTAGCCAGAAAAACCTTCCACATTCCCCATCCCCCCCCCATGCGATATTGAAGGTACGTGCATTTTAAAAGCGAAAATGATCTAATTAGTTTATCCCGGTAATAAACCATGATAAATAATTCAGGATACGATATCGCCGAATAAAACACACGATCTAGAATGAAGTCAATCGTAGCACGGTGTGCTGCTAAACCAGTCATACCCAGAATTATGACAAATTTCACACATATCCAAGGAAAGTGTGCATTAACTGAATGAATCATTAGTCATCAAACTGTAGAGGAAGATCTCTATATACATTGTGTAATACGATGCAGAGTCTTTCATTGGCGAAGGATATACATAATACATGATCAAGTAATATAGGATGTCAGTGTAAAACAAAGGCAACATTGGTAGAATCAACAGAATGGTCGCACCCGAATCAAATAAAACAAACACTAGCACTTCCAATATAAAAACGCACCAGTGATGGTACCACTGAAGTATTGGCGGCCTGATCCTGAGTAAGTGCAAAGACACGGCCTGATGCGTCTGGCTTCTTGTCAGCATGACCAGAAGAACTAGTACACTATGTTCATCTTGCAGTCCCCCTCAGAAGATGTGCCAGCCTGGCCGCATTTGAAACAAGTACCGAATCACTAACAGACGATGACTCTCCTGGGAGTCTACGTCCACATAGTGTGTTGTAAACAGGGTGAGTAAACCCTCAGAAGGGTACCCTGACTGCTGGGATCCTTATTCAATTATAGATCCGTGAGACATGAACTATGAGACCATAATAAAGAAATAAACATGTTATTTCAAATGATTTCTATACCCGAGTTGGTATATTGGTGGGATTGCTTGCTGACCCTGTTCCTTTGGTCGCGTCCCACACCAGAATTCCTGTTAACCATGACGTGATTTTAGATTCATATCATATAGCAAGATAAAACGATAACGATTAAGAATTTGACCTGATGTTTTCAATGAGAGTACTTGTATGTTATTGTTGTTTACGGTAGTTACCACCCGTAAACCCCGCCCTGCCTGTCAGATCCCTGACGGGTCATTTTCTGATCGATAGACATCCGATAGATTATACTGCCTGAGTGGGTCCCGAACTGATAACGTCCTCCACTCTTATGCTGAAGAATGGTTTAATGGTACATACTAATATGATAGGGAGGTAAAACATAGAATACTGTCGCATAACTTTATTTACATAAAGTTTACCCTCTTGTCTGAACGTTTCGGAACCTATCATAGTCCAAGATATCCCGGTCACGAAGGATCTCTAAGTTGCGTGTGCAGCATCCGAATCCTACAACGTCTTTAAACTGTATACACATTGACAAGTCAAGGATTGACTTATATGAAAGACCCCAACAGAAAGTTCTTCGCGCTGTTCTTCTGGCAGGCCACATCCTGTCCAAGAAAAGCCAGCTAGGTCTGATGAAAACGCTGCATGTACTCAGTACTATTTCACCATCGCCCTTTGGCGGATGAATGGAACGCCCTCTAATCAATCGCTCATTTGCTCGTCTCGAGGAAAAACTGAAGAAAGAACAGCTCTTTGAAAGCTGCCCAAGTCAAAGTAATGGACGCCACACAATCTCATACATTGGCCTGCTTAAAGCCTTCCACCAAGCCAACGCGACGCCGCTCAGAACTTATACACATCCAATCTGGTACTTAAAAGCATCATTACAATCCATCCGTGTCGAAGAAACATCTCATATGGGAGATCAAACTTAGCATCAAACAGGGGCAATCGCCTTCGCGAACGAACGGATGAATTTGCTTATATAAGCGCACAAAGCCAATAATGAATAGTGGACTGGTGGAGGATTACTACCTCGAACCTAAAACACCAGTGCGGTACTATTCGCAACCTGCTCTCTAATCTGTAGGAGCATGGCACCACGGCTGGCCTGAAACGGACCGCAGCGAGTTCAGCATCGGTACGAGTGTTCACCCATCTGACATTTGCAAAAAGGGTTTTAATGAATAAACGGTTAAAGGTCAAAACACGACAGAAGATAAACGTCGAATCTGAAGGAACCTAATTGTCCTACCCAATCCTCACAGGTCAAGTTTTTAAGAGCCTACAGGTCATAAGCCAGGGCTCTGATACCATAAATGTAAGCGACCCACTTCCGGAAAGGAGGCCGAACATCATAATCCGATGGTGTCATATCAAGCATAATAAAGGCATAAACATAAAAGAAACAAATGACCAGGTGGAAAGCCGGAATCAAACATGAATTCGGCTATACCCAATTATGGAAGACCAAACATGAATAACGTAAAAGAAGTGTTAAAGGACGAAACATTGTCCCCAAGATAGTATAGCACATCAAAATGTCTGCGATAATATAGAAAAGATAGCAAAATGGGTGTCCCACTTCTAAGCTACACACTAACATTGGTAGAAAATTCTCTCATGTGCCCAAATCTCCCTCGTGAATACCACTCTGCCCGTATTAAAGAAAAAAAAGAAATACGAATGAGCATAAATAATGCTCAGTGAACGGCTATAATAAGAGGGGTTGGTAATTGTTAGTAATAAGTATAAATCCCTGGATAATAAGTATAAAAGCAGCTAAAAGAGCATGAGTGTCATGGGGGAAAACCTGGAGAATACGTCATAGAAGAAAGTAAATAAACAAAGTAAAACATCGTAAGTATGAGGGGGGGAGTCAAAGAGTCAGAATACCATGGATAGTAAAAACATAACTATAAAGAATGCCCAACGAGCTCATAAATCATACATTTCATAATAATAATGTCGTGAATACATGCATATAATAGAGGGGCTGCCTCAACATGTAATAGAGGGGTGACCTCTTATAATAATATGGGTGGAGGGATCAGCTCCAATGTGATGGGATGTAGAGCACACACCAACCAATCACCATGAACGTGTAAACATGTAAACTAGGATGCACCCATACGCCCTTGAATAATAATGGCCAAACATGAAATATAATCTGGTAACAAGGAAAAGGGACGCCAGCGTGAAATCACTCTTCAACGCTAAAGAGTTCGTGACACAGTGCCTCATTGTCACGGTCCATGTACCTCCATGACTAGGTGTTAAGTCCATGTAAATCATGGTCATTAGCGTATAATAGCTCGGGGCAAATAGAATAAGTCTAGAAAATCAAACATGTTTAAAGGATCAAGGCAAAAACATAAAAAATGGGAATCATAGGCAGTTCTTCTTCTGGGGTGAATCATGTAAATAAAAAAGTCCTTACTGAAAGAACGAATATCCGTACCGTTATGTCCAGCAGTAACGAAAGATATAGATAAGAGATGGACAGCTGCACCTGCCTATAATGCTATCTCTACAAGTTTAAAGGACAATATAAGGTTACTTGTTCATGATTAAGGTTACTTTCCATTTTTTGTAACTTTCTATTTTTAGTAACTTTCTATTTTTAGTAACTTTCTATTTTTAGTAACTTTCTATAATTAGCATGATTCCTTGATTAGTACGTTTCATGATTAACATATTCCATGATTAGTAGGTTTCATGATTAGTATTCTTGTTATATTGGGTACTTTCCAAAAATAGCAGCTTCTAATTATAGTAAGTTTTTTCAAAATAGACTTTCCATCCTTAATTAACTTTCCATAAAATTTATAGATTTTCCTGATTTAATAAGTTTCCATAAATAATGACTTTCCAAAATAGACTTTCTTAAAAATAGACCTTCCAAAAATACAGTATTCTATATATAGTAAGTTTTCATAAATAGCATGTTTTCTAATAAATAACAAGTTCTATAAATAGTAAGGTTTACATAAATAATAACAAAATGACATTTTCTACCCCCCAACTTTTTATACAGAATATATTAATAAAATAACATTCTAAAACAGACCCCATATTTTTCAGAAAAATTAACAAAACAAGTCTCTTCTACTATTTTAAATAGCAAATCGGGTGACAGACAATTAAATCAACTAAAACCCTAAATTGAATTTTTCTTTCCAAAGCACAAACATAAAATATTCCTAATAATAGGCATTAAATGTTCCTAGAAAAATTTATTAAAACCCTAATCCTAATTTTAATCTTTTCCTTTTCCTATTTTTGAAAAATTGGCAAACAATGTTAAATCATCCATAATTACTTCGAATACTCATACATTTTTCAACAATTTTCTGAGTTATATGTGGAATGAACAACCTTATAAAAATATAAAATCAATTTACAAATATTTTTATGCCGATTTCGAATACTTAGCTAGAAATTAGTGTTTTTCGAATATGTTTCAATTATAAACATCAAAATAAAGTGCAATGAACATTTTTTCCCATGATATATAACATATTAATATGAGAAATAAGAAGTTATAAAATTACCTTTTATGCCCTTGATGATTTAAGATATTCAGAACCCGGTTTGGATTTCGAACCAAAACAATACCAAAAAACGAATCAAGCACTCCCCAAGTTTCCCACACTAATTTTTAACCACACTCCCTTAGTCATCACAATGAATCTTAGAAAAATCGGCACAAGTCTTGTAAATTCGTATTGCACCTCTTTTATTATTTAGGGTTTTCGGTTTGTTTTTGATTTTAAGATTTTACAAATAAAAATGAAAAGAGATATACAAATAAAATGATTTGGCCGAGTAATATGGCATTTCAAATAGGTTTACAAAATCAGATTTTATTATTTCCATAATTATTTTATATTTATCTTTAATTATTGTATATTACTATTAATGTATAATTAAATTATTATACATAATTTCGGCATATATACATATGTATATAATTTTAATTAATTTCATTGTATAAACAAAAGAATTTTTTTTAAACTTTACAAAATTTTCAAATTGCTAAATATTTGTAATATCATAAATTTTCTGTAAGTAAAACGAAATTAATTTAATCTTTTATAGATTTTCTTGCATTAGGTGTATTTTGGTATTTTTACACTTTATTGAAACTTTTAGTTTTACATATATTTATGCCGGAAATTAAGTATACTTAGTTTATTAATATATTGCAAATTAAATCAAAATAAAACTAATAAACTTGAAAAAATAAATTTGGCTAATTATTAAAATTAGATTTGATCTATATCAAAGCCCTATAAGACTCAAGGCATAACCTCCCTAGTAATATCTTTTATATACAGTTTCATTTGATAACCTCCTTAAAAACAATAACACCGAACCCTAATAAAATCAAAAGGTGGCATAAGAAATTTTTTCCAAGGCATGCTACATTTTTTCAGGGTGTTTTGAAGGTCAAATGGGTGGGTGAAGTGTGGGAAAAATAGTAGAAATAGGTTAAGGCTAAGGTTCGATAGTGGTATTTGTTTTGGGTTCGAAATAAGCAACCGGGGTTCAGTATATTTCATTAAATCATCAATAATCATCAAAGGTTTTTTGTAATCCAATTTTCATCATAATAAATCGTTCTATCTATGAGAAAAAATTAACGATGCATGTTATTTGATTTATAAAATAAAACATGTTCGAAAACCCTAATTTTTAGCTAATTATGAAATGGCACAAATTATATTTGTACATTTGAAATTTTAAAATTTTTATAAGGTTTTTCATATCACATATACTTCCGATACATTTGTTGGAAAAATTTAGGAAGATTCGAATAATTATTGGGGAATTAATCATTGTTTGTCGATTTCAATTAAGGAAAAAGGAAAGAAATAATATTAGGTTTAGGGTTTGATAATTTTTCCAGGTGCATTTAATGCCAATGATGATGGAAATAATTGTGTTGTGTTTGGAAAAAAATCAAATTAGGGTTTTTGTGGAATTAATTTGATTTTGCCTAAAAAAGAAAAAGAAATGATATTTAAAGTATAAGGACTTGTTTTGTAATTTCTGAAAACAATGTGGGTCTGTTTAGACATCTATTATATTTTATTATATCTATATAAAATAGTGGTGGGTATAAAATGTATTTTGGATTAAAATGGTTAAATTATATATAATAAGTAAATTAAAATTAATTATTTTAAATAGAAAGGGGACTGAAATTGTAAATTCTGAGAAAGTATAATTTCGGTTAGTATTTTAATGTATAAAAAAGTATGATTTTGGTCATAATTGAATCTATAAGTCTTGTTTTGTAATTATGGAATAATAAAGATAATTTAATTAATTAATAAACCGAAAAGGGCTAAATATTAAATTTATGTAAAATTAATGGTTTTGACATTGTAAATACAGAAAATTGAAGGGTATAATCTGAATAAAATAAAGAAACTTTTGATAGTTTACAACTTTTAACCTTGAAAATTGGTTTTGATTTTGTATATTAAACCCCTTAAATATGGAAAGTTGTCATATTTAACACCTAAACTTGTAAGGTTGAACATATGTTAAGGTCCCTAAACTATTCAAAATTACTTTAATAGAATCTCAATGATGAATATTACTAATTTTGACTTACTAAAAAATTATGGAAAAGTACTAAAAAATGGAAAGTTACTATAAATAAAATTAAACTTAAAATGAATGGTTTGTAATTTCGAGATTCTTCATTTTCTTTAGGTTCTGTCAAGAGGAAGTGATTTTGATATTCCAGTGGTGTTATCTTTGGTTACTGCTTGCTTCGGAATAAGTTACAGATATTCTGACCTTATCGTTAAGGTATCTCAGACATAATTCCTCTCTATCTTTTGATTACACTATGTGATTTGCTACATTTGCTCTGAGCCTTTATCTTGGTTCTCTTATATGATCTGTTATTATGTTTCATTTGAACCCTGCTATGCTACCTTTGATATTTGAACCTTTGGCATTGAACCTTTGCTATGATCCCTTTGAAATGAACGAATTGCATCCTGTAGTCTAGTAGGTTCAGCAGCAATTACATTCCCTTGAATGTTATCCGGAAGACCTCCAATGTACTTCTCAACATTATCATTCTCTTTCGAGACCATCTTAGTGCACAACAGAGTTAACTCTTGGAACCTCTGGTTGTAAGTAGCCAGGTCATTACTCTTCACTGTCAAGTTTTACAATTCTGTTTCCATTTTCTAGATTTCACTCATAAGACAATAAACCTCAGTCATTAGCTTCATGAGTGCCTTTCACATCATGGCATAAGCAGCATCAACTCTAACTGTCCTTTTGTGGGAATTCTATAAAGTCAATGCACCATCCAACAAGGTGCATGATGCAAACTTCACTTGATATCTTGGTGGGGAATTACTAATATGGAACACCGTCTCCATTTTCTCAAACCAACGGGTTAAACCAACCACTCCCTCTGTTCCCTTGAAGTTCAGCAGCTAACACTTTACAAAGTCTTGGTAGGTACACTCTTGAGCAACGGGTGTAACACCTTTGTTGTTCACATTGGGGTTTCCATTCTCATTCCCGTTATCGTTTCCATTGTTAACATTTTGCTCTACATGGTCGTCTTGTTGGTCATCATTTCTCCATTCCCGTTTCGGGTTCCGGGGGTTTCTCGCAGGTCTACGCTTTTAGAGCTTCTTTTACGCGCTTGGCAACCAGTTCATTGATCGCATCTTGGGTTATTCCAGAACGTATAGCAGGCGGCATTGTTCTACATCACCAGAAATAATAATCACGGTGAGATCTCAGGTAAGATGAACTTACCTTAAACGTTGGATGAAACACATTAATATTTTTAATACCATAATGCGGGGTTAATATGAATGTACGACAAGGCCACAATCAAGTTGATAATAGAAAATTGCGCAAACAATAAGGAAAAATGGCATTAGAATATAATATAGATAATAGGAAGATAGATTTCATAACATCAAATATAGTCGATTACATCACGATTTTCTAAGGGAGGACTCTACAAATCGCTAATGCTACTACTACTCCAAAGTAGCTGATCGATACTCTAACAATGATGGAACAAAATCTAGAAGCAATATCCTAAGTGCTTCGTAGCACAGGCCTCAAGTCTACCAAGTCTCACGCAATCATAAAATCGAAAATGGCAGATCTGCCTCAAGTCTCTTTGAACACGCGACATACTACGATGAAGGCGGTCAACTCTCTGCCTCTCAACATCTAACATGCCTCTAAGTCTCACGTTATCCCGCTCTAACGTACCAATCCTCTCTGTCATGGCAGTGACCTCTAAGTCAACTATAGCAATCCTATGTCCCTGAAATCTCTGGACACTCTCTATAAGTTGAATTGGGTGAGCTGGGATCTCTATAGTATGATCATGAAATCTCTGTACCAAATCTCCCAATGTCTCATAGGTAACATCTACAGCTCCATCAGCTGTGACATGATTAGGAACATCCTCCCTAACAGACTCACGCACATCATCATCAATAACTGGTCCGACCCTCGGACCAACCTCAACCTCGATCGTGCCTCTCGCACTAGACTCGACCTCCTCATCGGCCACAGTCTCAACTATAACTCTAACATCCGTCCCTCTAGCTCTAATATCATCAGCAAATGCAATACAAGCATCGATATCTGCCTGGATAACATAATCAACATCAGGCTCAGTGTAAGGCTCATAGCTATCCTCAACATCAACTCCTAAACCAACCTCTCTAGCTACATATGGCACATAACCCTCCTCTGAACTAACCTCCAAATCAGTCACGGAATCGGAATCCCTAATCCTCTTATGAGGCGGCAATAGGTTAGCACGCACGGGAGATAGAGTTCCGCGTACGGGTGAAGCTACATATATTGACGCAGTAGCGGACCTACATCTCTTGCGAGATGGCCTCGCAGAAGTAGCAGTCGGTGAATCACAAGGAAAATCGGATATGGAATGGCTTGATGAAGAATGCCTCGAAGAAGAATCAGATGAAGTGTCTGAATGAGAATCTAATGAAGAGGGATCTGATGGGTATCTCGATGCAAGTCGATGGGTAGGTAATGATCAAACTCTCTTCCTGGCAGTTAACATCTTACGTACCCCATTGGGCTGGGTTCGATGAGGTCGACCAACAGGAATTCTTCCTGGCAGTCAACATCTTAAGTACCCCTATTAGGCTGGGTACGGTAAAGTCGGCCAACAGGAATCGGTTGTCCCTGTAAGACAAGAACAGCTGGTAGGCGGGGTAATCTGGGTGGGAGCGGTAAAAATCTGACGAATAGGTGATGATGGTGGTGATGAGCGTGCTGCTACTCGGCTCCTCCACCGAGCAACAGTGACCTCATACGGGTCCTGCGATGGTGGTGTATCAGGAGTGTCACTGTTAAATGAATCAGTGCAAATGAATGGGGAAGTGTACTGAATAGTGGGAGCAATAGGTGGTATAGTGGGTGAAATAGTGGGTGTCATCAGGGTGTCATTATGAATGATGGGTAAATCAATAGTAGGTGTAGTGGATGGAATGATAGTAAGGATCGTGTTGAACAAGATAAATCGAGCAGTGGACGTCTCTACGCTCTCCTCTGATGAGTCCAATGAAATTGAGATGACAGAAAAAGCCATGACCTACACAAGCAACAGTTCATATAAATCACTTATATTCAACCATTAGCATATGCAGGAAAAACTGAATAGATGTAATAAAGGTAAAATACATTATGCAAATATATAAGGATATAATTATCAGTTTGATGTAAAATAACAACAATTAATTTACTATTACGTAGGCAAGATGAGATCATGTAAGGGCACAATTAGTTCACGTAGAGATCACATACTGGTTATAGACAAGACCTAGTTAAACTACCTAGTTCTCTATAACCTTGGCACTTGATACCAAATTGTCACACCCCCAAACGGGGCCTGGACGGAAATGTGCGTGTCCAGGGGCGTGACGTTATGCATATCTCAAGTACAAAGGCTATAGAGAACGACGCTCTAAAGGGACAATTTGAAAAGTCATAACTCGTTGCATAAATTTGAAAGTAATTAAGTATTACAAACCATTTCAAGTTAATTTTAAAACATAGGCGGAAGCATTATTAAGTTTTGACAAGACAACGAGTAGAAATAAAGATAGTCTTGAAAATCATCGAAAGCACATGCACATAGACGCTAAGATCCCACCTTGAAAACCAAGCTAAGAACCGAGAAAACAGGCTTAAAACTCCAAACCATAATGTTGTGAATCCATAGGTTTAATTCAAACATAGTTATAGTGGACCACAAGATTTCAAAACGTATGCGACAGTTATAACAGATACAACTTCGCACAAAAAGGGTATTACGTTGCACTAAGCTCATGACACCGAAGCTCAATTCACGTTTCATATAATATGTCAATTGAAATTTTTGCCCTACAAGTATCTGACCAAGATCACTTAACGAAGTCGGACATGGTATATATCAGTTTATTCGGGTGCCTCATGGATAGTAAGCGCTACTTACCCGGATAGGGATAATTAGTCCCAATAAGAATCTATTTATAACACTCATGCTCACTTAACAGCAGTCGGTTAGAGGAGTAATTTACGTTCATATAGTTTGGGCAAAATAGTGTTCTAAGGCTACATTTATGCAACACGTAAACAAGGAAATAATCACGTAAAAATACTTGTGTCTGGTTTAAGAAAACAAGCGATGTTTCTCACCCTAAAGTTGTAAAACATTTATTCAAAGCGAGTAAAAAGTGGGGCTATGAACTCACCTTGATCGGTGAAGTGAAGTAATGAGAAACTAGAAGAATAATCACACGGTAACTAATGACGGTACACGAACACGGCCTAAGTATTATATGTTTTTGTTAGGATTCTTAATTTGATGAGACAAAATGAAGACGAATGAAATAAGAAGGGACAATCTGGGACTAATTCGACATATGGACGTACGAAGATAAATATCATTAATGTGGTTTTGACTACAATAATGATAAAGCGTTATCAGTTGAAGAAAATATCATTAAGTGGTTTGTATACTAATTAATGTTGAGTTTCCTTAGAACGTCTGTATGAAACCTCTCCCTATATAAAGCAGATCATAGGCGTGTAGTTTTATCAATCCATCCATAGACACACTCCGACTGATGAGAGTCGAAATAGTAAAGGTGTGTGTGTTAACACCGGTGTTTAGATAGTTAGTTAGTTAGTTAGTTATATACCATAATTAGTTGTGTAGCCCCAAGTTTATAGTTTGGGGTAATAGGGAAACTTCAATGAAAAAACCTTGTTCAATAACAATTGTGTTTGTTTAATTCCGCTGTGCATAATTGTTACAATTGTTATTGGTAAAACGATCCTAGATGAGTTTAAAACGATCTTATCAATTGGTATCAGAGCCAAGAGGCTCTCGATCTAGGATTCAAGGTTTTATGGTCGAAGAATGAAGGTACTGATGAAGTTCTTGAAGGTACTGCTCAAGAATATGAAAGTACTGCTGGAGCAAATCTAAGTACTGCTGAGGTATATGAAAGTACTGCTCATTCATTATTCCAAGGTACTGCTCCCTATATTAAAGTACTGCTCGTTGTGATCAAAGTACCGCTAGTGTTATCCGATATCTTAGAACGTACTGCTGCTTTATCATGGCTGTCCCGGTAAGACAAGAACAGCTGGTCGGCGGGGTAGATTGGGTGGTGCAGGTAAAATCTGGTGAATAGGTGATGGTGGTGGTGATGAGCATGCTGCTATTCTGATCCTCCACCGAGCAACCGTGACCTCATATGGGTCCTGTGATGGTGGTCTCTCGGGAATGTCACTGTTAGATGAGTCGGTGTCAATGAATGGGGAAGTGTACTGAATGGTGAGAGCAATAGATGGTATAGTGGGTATAGTGGGTGAAATAGTGGGTGTATCAGTGGGTATCAGCGAGGTGTCATCATGAATGACGGGTAAATCAGTAGTAGGTGTAGTGGATGGAATGGTAGTAGGGATTGTGCCAGACAAGATAACTTGAGCAGTGGACGTCCCTACGCTCTCTTCTAATGAGTTCGATGAAATCGAGATGACAGAAAAAGCCATGACCTGCACAAGCAACAGTTCATATAAATCCCTTTATATCAACCATGCGTTATGCAGGGGAAGACTAAATAAATATAATACCAAGTAAAATACATTATGCAAATTATATAGAGCGATATGAAATTATAGGTTACGTAAAATAATAACATATTAATTATTATTTACGTAAGGCAAGATGGGATCACGTAAGGGCACAATTAGTTCATGTAGGGATCACATACTGGTTATAGACTAGACCTAGTTAAACTACCTGGTTCTCTATAACCGTGGCTCTTGATACCAATCTGTCACACCCCCCAAACGGGGCCTGGACAGAATACGTGTCCGGGGGCGTGACGTTATGCATATCTCAAGTGTAAAGCATAGAAAATGACCTCTAAGGGGTACGTTTTTGAAAATTCATAACTCGTTGCATAAATTTAAAAGTAATTAAGTCTTACAAACCATTTAAAAGAAATTTAAAGCATAGCGGAAGCAATATAAAAACGTAGCGGAAACAATATTAAGTTTTGATAAAGACAACGAGTATGAAATAAGAAAGTCTTGAAATCAGTCGAAGTCACATTTCACATAGACTTCAATTAGCACATCTTGATAATCCAAGCTAAGCACCTAAGAAAAACATGCTTAAAAAATCAACATAATGTTGGTGAATCCATAGGTTTGATTTAAACATAGTTATAGTGGACCATAAGATTTCAAAACGTGTGTGACAGTTATAACAAATACATCTTCATACAAAAAGGTATTTACATTGCGCTAAGCTCATGACACCGAAGCTCAATTCACGTTGCATATGATATTCTAATTGAAATTTCTGCCCTACAATTATCTGACCAAGATCACCTAACGAAATCCGACATGGTATATATCCGTTTAATCGGGTGCCCCGTGGATAAAATGTGCTACTTACCCAGATAGGGATAATTAGTCCCAATAGATCTATTTATAACATTCGCGCTCACTCCGGTTTAGAAAGCAAGCTATGTTTCTCACCCCAAGTTTGTAAAATATTTATTCAAAACGAGTAAAAGTGGGGCTATGAACTCACCTTGATCGGTGAAGTGAAGTTGTGAGGAACTAGAAGAGTAGTCACATGGTAACGAACGACGGTACACGAACACGACCTAAGTATTATAGGTTTCGGTTTAGAATCAGAATGATAGAGAAATACGAATAATGCATAAGTGTTTACTAAAATACTTCCGTTAAATGTTTTCTAAAATGAAACGTTAGTAATCGTATCGTGGTTAAAACGTTTGACTAAATAAAGTACTTCGTAATAGTAAGTATACATTATTACATAATAATAATCAAGTAAGTATTATATCTTAGCATCTTACTCATTCCTTTATAAGTAGTCAATATATCTTTAATATAAATGTTTTTCAAAATATTTTCTAAGTATAAAGATTTTATAAAAATTTCGGCATGACCTGTTCATGTTAACATGTTTTCCAAAGTCGTAGACTTTATTAAATACACTTTCAATATCCATTTCACAATTCGCCTAACCTTTACGTCTTTTCAAAATCATTCATTTCACCTGTCACACCCCGCCAAGGCAGAATCGCAGGGCATGATCAATAGGCATCATCTCAACACAAGGCGTCAAAATAGAAAAACTAAAAATGACATTCATTAAACTTCTAGATCCAAAGCATGTTATGAAAACGCCCAAAACAATAATCCAACATATAATGCATGAAGAACAAAACATGACAAGTTCAAATGAAAACTAAAACAGATAAATCATAGACTCCGCATGCAAGCCTATGGTCCGACTAACTCCACTTCCTAACTCCACTTCATAGACTCCAGGATTTGACCTGATTTGACCTTCAAAAAGTTTAGCTTGAGCAGACCTATTTAAACACTTAGGAAAATTCTACAAAAATTCTAGAAAATCATAAACATCATGAACTTGCTATAGTAGCAAGCCTATTAATTAAAAAGACATTTTGATATGGTTTTTGACCTCAGAAACACAACTCAGAATCTGCCCCGAAAACTCAGTTTTGACAACGAATCTTGTTTGATTAATTTGACTAACTTCCACTCACTTTTAGGTCGTAAAACCACTTGGGTTGGAAAGTAGACTCTCTGTAGTTAATTTTAGGCTCAAGAAAATCAATAAAACCTATCTGTATGACCGAGATATGGCTCTCGCAAGATGACCTAAAATTCTGCCCAGATTTCTATTTCGAATTTAGCATAGTTAACCCTAATTAACTTACCCAAAACCGTAATTATTAACCCTAAAACGATTTTTGATGATCAAAACCTCCTAATTACATATTATTTACAATAACCTAATCCATCCTTAATGATTGTTACGTTAAATAAAATCAATTGAATTGAAAAATGATTTAGAAAACATTACCTTAACTCTTGAAAATCAAAACCCTAAAAAATTTTGGGTTTCCCTTTGTTCTTTGTGTTGTTCGACCGGCCAAGGAGAGAGGAGAGGAGAAAAAAAGTGATTTTTGATTAAGTTATGATTTGTATTTATAGGCTTAGGAAAAGATAATTACCAAAAACAAGTTGTAATCAAATTGGGATTCTTTCCCTTTTTTTCCCTTGTTCGGCCGATCCACACAACCACCCTTTTAATTATATTTTTTTTCTTTTATTTATTTATTATACATTTACTTTAATTCTAAGTAAAAACCTTTAATTATTTTGCTAAACCTTGAACTTTCTAACTAGTTTTCAAACTAACCTTCGATTCTAACTATTTTTAAAAATAGAAAGTACTCTACAATCTATAAAATACTAAACTAATATATATATAATATGAATTACATATACATAGTACGTACACAGAATATTACGTACACGACATTTGAAACTACGCAAAGCTTTCAAATGATTTCATTTCCACAAGCCTATGATTCATCATTCATGTTACTTCCATCCCTCTACACATATAAAAAACACATAAAACACATAATGCACACATAACTGATTATACAGGCTTTAACTAACCTACTAAAATCTCATTTGTCACAGTATCCCCTCCTTTATGGGAATATCGTCACGAGACTTTTAACATTTGGTCATCGACAATGATTCTCAAACAACTGGGGATACGTAGCCTTCATATGATCCTCACGTTTCCAGGTAAACTCTGGTCCACGCTCGGAATTCCATCGCACTTTCACGATAGGTATTTTACTACGCTTAAGAGTTTTGACCTCACGGTCCATAATCTCTAAAGGCTCTTCTACAAAACGTAAGGTCTTATTACCTTTAATTTCATCCCAAACGACACATGCCAAATTTGCATCAGCTAAACACTTTTTTAGATTTCGACACATTAAATGTGTATGCCACCAACTACTCAAATTCTTCAGTAATGTCAATCCTATATGCCACATAAAACCTAATTCTCTCGAGGATCTCGAAAGGTTCCTACAATCTTGGAGCTAAATTTACTTTCTTTCCAATCGCACTAAACATTTTCAAGGTGAGACTTTCAACATTAAATGATCACCAACTTGAAACTCTAAAGGTTTCCTTCTATTATCTGCGCAGCTCTTCTGACGATCTCTAGCAGCTTTAACCCTATCTCTAATCACAACCTATTTATTAGTTGTTTCTTGCACCAACTCCGGTCTAATTAATCCCTTATCTTCTATCTCAGCCCACAATACCGGTGACCTACTCTTCCTTCCATACAACGCCTCAAAAGGAGCACAACGAATGCTCGAATGATAGCTATTGTTATAGGAAAATTCAGCCAATGGCAAATGAATATTCCAACTTCTACCAAAATCAATCACCACGCTCTCAGCATATCCTCTAACGTTTGTATTGTACGCTTTCTCCGTCTTAGGATGATAAGCCGTACTCATATCTAAACGTTCCTAACGCTTTTTGCATCGTTTGCCAAAACCTTGACGTAAAACGTCCATCCCTATCAGAAATAATCGATGTTGGTACACATGTTGTGCAACAAATCTCATCGATGTGCAACTTGCTAACTTTTCCAATCTATAATCCTCTGTATTGCCAAGTAATGAGCAGATTTGGTCAACCTATTCAACTATGGCCCAAATCGCATCATGAACATACTTGCCTATTGGCCAACTTTGTTTTATAAAGTCCATAAGCCTTTTCTCCACTATCACTCAGTATCCAGGTTGTTTGCCATTAAACCTGACGGGTCTTTGATGCTCCGCCTTCACCTTTGCGCATGTCAAACACTTGCTAACATAAATAGCAATCTCCTTTTTCATACCCGGCCACCAATACATGTCCCGAAGATCATAGTACATCTTGTCCGCTCCGGGATGCACAAAGTACCTCGTCTTATGAGCTTCGTCCATGATCTTGGTTCTTACACCACCCACTAATGGAACCCATATACGATCCATATAGTGTAGGCTTCCATCCTCTCTCTTTTCCATTTGTTGGTCTGTACCATTCAATCCTTCAGCTATCACATTTTTCTCCTTAATCGCTTCAACCGTGAGCTGCCAATATCCAGTTCCTTTAACTCTGGGCTGTATTGTCACAGCCCATGCTCGCACTCGTCGTAGTCTTCACATCTCTCTTTTTCTACTTAAAGCATCAACTACTACATTTGCTTTACCAGGATGGTACTTAATCTCACATTCATAATCACTAAACAGCTCTAACCATCTCCTTTGACGCATATTCAACTCCTTCTGATCGAATATGTGTTGAAGGCTCTTATGATCTGTATAGATAACACTCTTTGTTCCGTACAAATAATGCCTCCAAATCTTTAGCGCAAACACCACCGCGCCTAACTCTAAGTCTTGAGCGTTAGTTCTTCTTGTGGTCTTCAATGTCTTGATGCATGGAGATTACCCTTATCCCTGGGTATAGACACATCCTAATCTTGGTTTTGACGCATCACAATAACTACACAAATCTTATACTCCATCTGGTAACGTTAATTTTGCGTGCATTACACAAATTTGTCCTTCCACTTGCGAAAGTTCCTCTGTTTCTCACCCCACTCATACTTTGATACTTCTGATTCTTCTGAGTCAACGAAGTAAGGGGTTTAGCAATCTTGGAGAAATTCTTAATGAAACGTCTATAATATCCAGCCAATCCCAGAAATGATCTTACTTCAGATGGTGTCGTGGGGGCTTTCCAACTTTTCACCGCCTCAATCTTACTTGGGTCCACGTGAATACCGTCGTGATTTACCACGTGTCTAAGAAAATGTACCTCTTGCAACCAGAACTCGCACTTGGAGAACTTCGCATACAGCTTCTCCTTCCTTAGCAAATCCAACATCAATCTCAAATGATTTTCATGATCCTCCTTCGTCTTTGAGTATATCAAGATATCGTCAATAAACACTATGACGAACTTATCCAGGTACGGTTTGCATACTCGGTTCATTAAGTCCATGAAAACTGCGGGTGCATTTGTTAATCCAAATGGCATAACCGTAAACTCAAAATGCCCATATCGTGTTCTGAACGCGGTCTTCAAGATATCATCATCATTTGCCTTCAGCTGTGAAACAGATCGAAGGTCTATCTTAGAGAAGTAGCGCGCTCCTTGAAGTTGGTCAAACAAATCGTCAATCCTAGGGAGCGGATAACGATTCTTGATGGTCAACTTGTTCAGTTCACGATAGTCTATGCACATGCAAAATGATCCATCCTTCTTCTTGACAAACAAAACTGGCGCTCCCCATGGTGAGTGACTTGGCCGAATAAATCCCTTGTCTTGCAACTCTTGAAGTTGCTCTGACAGTTCTTGCATCTCTGAAGGCGCTAGTCGATATGGCGACTTTGCTACGGGCGTCGCTCCAGGAATCAAATCTATACAAAACTCTACTTGTCGTTGTGGCGGTAATCCTGACAGGTCATCCGGAAATACGTAAACATCCGCTATTATCTATCACGGATTCCATCTTTTCAATCTATGTAGTCAACGCCACCGCACCACTAGTTCCGTCTAAGTCTCGAGGTCTACACACCACAAATCTTTTGTAGGTGCAACCATTGTTTCCTCCACCATTTCCATTACCATTGCCATTGTTGAGGTTGTTAGTCACTTGAGTCATGATGTTCAGGATGATGTTTTGAAGTTTGTTGAGCAATGATTTCCGTGACATCCGGGAGGGTTTTTAGTTTGTTTGAGTTTAACCATGTTTTCTGATAAGATATAGGATTATATATATTAGACGATATACTATAGATTTCATAACCCATGATATTACATTTCCCCCAATACTATATACGCACAAGCATAATCAACCAATATGTGTCAACACCAATTGCATGTAATGATACTTGCAAGTCCATTTATGTTGTGGCGCATGTATAATTATGTTGTACACCATAATTATAGATGCCCCCTTTCACGCGTGTACTCGCTCCTATGAAAAAACTTCTTGAAATCCACACATCATGCAACACAACACATTTAATATGGCACATAACACACAAGATAAATCCTAAAACCACTTCACATTAATAATAATCGTAATAAAAAATAACATTTCCTAACATGGTTCAAACGATAGAAAGAAACACTAAACATCCTAAATCAAATATATTGCACGAGTAGTCGGGTCGAGGTCGAACTCAGCTCCCACCAATGTCTTCCATCGTCAAGCTCATGGGTTGATTACTAGCCGTAGACTCAAGGTCTGAATCATTAGCATCATCAGTCAACCAACCGTTCATATTTCCCTCTTGTGGTGGTAATGGGTAAGGTGCAAACTTGTTCATTTGGTCTTCCATTTGGAGTTGTGGATGATCCACGAATCCATATTTGTTGTAAGGAGGGTGCCCACTCAGCTCTTCTTCTTCATCCGATATGGTATTCTTGGAACCTAGAAACATTTCCTTCCTTGTCGATCCTTCTTCTCTGCATCACTCCAATCGTTTGGTCACCTACATTCTTTATAGTCATACTCTCTTCCACTTTACACGGATATAAGTCGATGGGTATACGGCACTTACGGTTTGTACGCCATATCTTACAACCAGAAATTGGGTCGATATAACGCTTAATCCTAGTTGAACGCATGATTCCCTAATGAAACTTACGCCTTGAGGGAGACATAACTCTATAAATGAGGAAGAGTATAAGCTCCATCAGATACTTGGCGACGAAGAAAATAAAAACTAGCATATTTATATATATATATATATTTATGTATGTATGTATGTATATTCCTACTACGAAAATAGTAAACGAATAGGCAATTGAAACTTCAAAATATATACATAAAATATATTATACATACGTACACACAAGTACATAGTTCCTAAATGCATCTATATGAAGGTTCCTAACCAATCCACCTAGTTCTCTATAACCTTGGCTTTGAATAGTAATCTGTCATACCCCGCCAAGGCGGAATCGCAAGGCATGATCAATAGGCATCATCACAACACAAGGCGTCAAAATAGAGAAAACTAAAAAAGACATTCATTAAACTTCAAGATCCAAAGCGTGTTATAACACCAAAACAATAATCCAACATATAATGCATGAAGAACAAAACGTGACAAGTTCAAATGAAAACTAAAACAGATAAATCATAGACTCCGCATGCAAGCCTATGGTCCAGCTAACTCCACTTCCTAACTCTTCACACGTTTTGCTCACCTGAAAATGATGCTAAAACGCAACATAATTGTTGGTGAGAGTTACAGGTTTAAGACTCACTTATGACACCACGATCAACAAAAACAACATTTACGAACATATATGCTTGGCTATTCTATCACAAATAAATTCACATATATTTGGGGTGGATCGTACCCCTCCGTCCCACAATATCTCCTCGCAAGACTGACCTACTTGACTAGCTAAGTCCGTTCGGGTCTCACACAAGGTCATGTCTTCCTCGCATATACATGCCTTACCACAATTAATATCACATAGCAATATCACATAGCAATCATATAGTTCGACACTTAAAAATACATATCACGGTTCATAATTCAAAAACAGTTTGCATCATTTTCATACCAAAATATAAGTAAAAAGTGGGACTGTAAAACTCACCTGATGCAAAGCAAATTCTAATTCCTTCACTTAATCTTGCAAAGAATCTAAACAAAACAATACACACATATGTTACCATCGATTAGGTCACACACCCAAGTCGATGTAACGATCACAACGATGGATACTCTATATCCTATCTTGATTTAACTCATCTATATACTCCTCATACTTTCTAACCTCAAGTTACCTCACAAACTTTACTTCTCAACTTTTTGCTTTTTACTCAGTTTGTATAGTCATAAGATGACTCTAAATAAAATACTTAAACACCTAATTAGTTCTTCTCCTTATATCTCATAGCTCCATAATGAGTTGAGAGCTTTTACGATTTTTGGATAAAAAAATAGTGAGTGTAACCATTTTTTAAAAATTCTACATCACAAAGTGTCCAGGATTTGACCTGATTCGACCTTCAAAAAGTTTAGCTTGAGCATACCCATTTAAACACTTAGGAAATGTGACAACCGTGATTTGAGCGGGTTAGTTTATACCTTTAGAAATGGCCAAGAGTCCATTTTGTGTGAATTCTTGTGTGCTCTGTGTTATATATGTGTGCTAAGTGGTTTAAGTATGTGCTTAATATCATTTTGAGGTGTATGGACATTTCATTTTGAGTGTGTTTGTGTTTGGTAATGAGTATTCTATTTGTTCACGTTTAGTGATAATGGAAAGGAATGTCATATTGCATGCAATGCTACGTCAATAGTTAGATGATTAAGTGTTAAGAATTTAAGGGAAATGTGTCATGTTAGAAATGAGTTAAGTGAGTGAAATATAGAAGTTTGTAGCAAACTTTCTGAAAATAGAAAGTGGTTTGGTGAAATGAAAGTTATATTTAGAAAGTTTAGTAAGTAGCATTTAAGTAAAAAGGTTTAATCAAATTAGCTTAGGTTTTTATAAAAACTTAAGGTAATGAAGGAAATTAGTTAATTAATAATTTAAAAAAAACAATAATATAAAAATATGTATTTAAATAGGGGGCCGATCAGTTTTGGTTAGGAATTGGGTTTAGGAGTTATAATTTTTATCAAATTGGGATTAGAGAAGGATAAGGACCCAATAGAGATAAATACTAATGAACCTAGCCCATTATCCCCTTCCCCTTCCCCTCTTTTGGTTGTTCATATGCAGCCCCAAAACCCTAAGGAAGTCAATTTTCATTGTTGATCCAAGGAAAACCTCAAGAATCGTTGTTTAGGTTCTAGCATTCAAGGTAAGCATGTTAATCCTATCTAATTTATATATTCATGTAACATAATTTATGATGGATCTAGGGTTTTCATAAAAATCAGAATATTAATGATATTTAATGATGATAGAATGATTAGGGTCATGTTCATGCAATTGGTTAGGTTAGATTTGCGTTAAAACTTGAATTAGGGTTTGGCAGAACTAGGGCTGTGTTGTTTTGATGATATCTTGATGATAGAAACAAATATTGATATGTTTCTGGAGTCTATGAATAAGCCAAAAGAGTCTACTTTCCAGAAAATCCAGCCTCGAAAGTTTTTAAGGTCGGGAAGTCATTCAAATGTTGGTTACACTAAAAGTTGTCAAAACAGTAATTACGGGTCAGATTTAGGTCATGTTTGTGAGGGTAAAACCCTAACTTAAAATTCGAATTGAGCTTAGCCCTTCTACAGTAGTTAAGTTCCATATGTATATAGAGAAACCCCAGAAGGATACCTTCTAATTTTATGTCTAAGTATGGTTAATAAGTCCAAACTTTTTAGTGTGCAATCAGATCCGAATTGGGACTGTTTTGAAGTTTGATTTTCTTAGGAGTACTTGTGCATGTAAATGGCTTTTGGAAATCCAAAGGTAGTTAATATACTCATAAATGAACATGGGTGATTTTTGGTATGAATTATGAGGGTCATTAAGTAAGGGTTTGGGGTACGTAAAGTCATGATAAAATTCTGCAATTCTGAGTTAATTATAAGTAACTAGTGGAAGGAGTTAATGAAGTGGTTAAGTTTGGGCATGGTGTCGGGGTGACCCATGATGGTTAATTAAACCCTTAGACATCCATCATATGAGTGTTACATGGACATGAGCTTTTAGCTTGGTCGCGTGTAACACATTTGTGTTTGTATTGTGTAGCTTGTGTGGATATTGTTTGGAAGCTGCTTGTGCTTCAGGTGAGTTTCATAGCCCCTCTTTTCTTATGATTTATTGGGGTGGAAATGATGCTTGTGGTTTGAAAAGTTTTAATTGCTGTGATTATGTGGTTTTACTTGAGGCATGAACAGTTATGTGGTTATTATATGTGATGTGCTTTATTGTTGTGTGGTTGGTTGGAGCGGAGGGGTATGCCTATCCCATTGATTGTATTTGTATGTTTTCACTTATCTTGGTGAAGGAGGAAACGGATTTCCCGGAAAAGGTACGAAAAAATCAAGCAAATAAAAAACGGACAAACCGAGCTCGGAATGGAAAAGCGTGAAATGATAAAGTCAACCCGGAAAAAGTCAACAGTCAAAACCAGAGCCGATATCGAATAATACTTAATGGGCCGGGTAAGCCCATTAGTATATTTTATAAAGACTTTATCCATGAAAAAGCCCAAGATTTCAAATAAAAGGCCCATTCCCATTTTCTATCATACACGGCCCAAATCTATGTTAAAAAGCCCAAACCCCATTTCACCAAGTTAACGGCCGTTACCCTTATTTCCATTAATCCTCAATTTCGTTAAGTCCTTAGGGACCGTGACTGAGATTACATATATAACAATGGAGGGTGCAAACTGTCAAGTCCCCAAAGTGTTATACCACCAAGGACGATTATTGCAATACGTGTATACATAATGGAGGACCATAGTTGCCAATTGCCCAAACCCTTCCCTGATACCCCAAAACCAAATTTCCCGCCATTTAAAACCCAGAACCAATCACGGGTTCTCTTCCCCGTTTTTACCCTGCAAACACCAAAAACTCAAGGGGTAAAACATCCCCCTCATCCCACTAACTCCCTTATCACATGTTGCCATGCCATGTTGGCAATCCCACACATCTCAAGCAATCCAACGACTGCCAATGAATTCAAAGAAGCACAAGTGCTGATGGATGGCCAAGATTGACTTGAGGACTTTTACCTCACAGAGGAAACACAACTAGCACAGCTGTGAAGACCTCAAACACTTAGGGTTTGAGTATAAATAGAATAGGATAGCTCAATGTAAAAGGGTGGAATTTTTGTATAAGGCAAAAGCTTATATCAAGATTTGTACCTCTTTTTAATACTGTTTTTAATATAAATGTCATTTAAATTTCCAGTCATTTAAATTCTGTCTTTAATCTACTTGCAATTTATTTTTATGTCATTTACAGTTTTCTTTAGAATACTTGTCATTTATCTTAAAATGCTTTTAAATACTGTTTTTAATCCATCATTTAAGTGTTTAAGACATTAACTTCTTTTATAAAAGTAGTTTTTCAAATTCTGTCAAAAAAAGTTAAAAATCCAAAAAAAAGAAAAGGAAATCTGTCAAGCAAGCAAGGAGCAAGGTATATACAGGATGGCCTTGGTTTAGAGCTTATGGTAAGCACATAGGAAAGGGAATTAAGCCTTTTGAGAGCTTATTTCATGCCTTAAGCTTTGGACCTTTTGTGAGTTTTTCTATTTTACATTTTTGCTTAAGTTACTGTTCATTAGCTTATTCATCTGCTTATTTATGCTTCCTTTGTGCTTATTAATGTTTCCTTATGCTCATGAATGCCTTTGAATTGCTTTTGTTTTATTTGTTTGTGTTTTCCTTAAATCTGCCTAAATAGCTTGTATTCTGCTTATATCTCTTTAGCTTATTTTACTACTTATTTATTGTTGCTTTTTGTTGATTCTTGCTCATAGTGGTTTGCTTACTATTGTCTTAGTTATTGTTTCAAATCTTAGAGAATCAGTTTAAAATTTGGATTTGCATACCTTAAGGGGTATTTGGGTCAAGGGATTAAAATGGGTCATTTTGGGTAATAATCCATTTGGGTCATTTGGCTTTCTTTGTCAAGCATTTTTAAATAACTCTTAATCTGTTTTTAAAAGGTCTTCAATCTTTAGGCTTGATTTAATGTTTATCTAAATGGTCCTTTAAAACTGTTGGACCAAAACAGTTTCAAAGTACTCATTTTGATAAGCTTGTTTAAACCAACTTTTGAATGTTGTTTTTGTGTCCCTGAATAGTGTCAAATGGCATAGGTTCAAGAATCTTAATTCCCCTTCGTCTTTGTTAAAAATCTAATCCAATTTTTATGTGCCATTTTTAGTTAAAAACTGCCATTTTCATTTCGAGTATCATATTGGGAAATATTGTTTTTTGCTTATGATATTGGAAGCACAAGTCATTAGGAGTAATACTCATCTGTTTTTAGCTTTATTTTCTTTTTTGGGCTTATTGATAGCTTATTACTAGGACTTTTTTTTAGCCCTTTTTCTTTGTTAAATCTCCCCTGTGCAAACAGCCTTATTAGCAGCCCTTTTTCTTGCTCATGTGTAGGTAGAACCTTCATTCTTATTGTATTTATAGAAAGATCAGAAGTGTTAATAAGCACCATAAAGCCATTAGCCCCAAGTTTGACCTTAGTGATTAATAATTAAGCCAAAAAGTGCCATTGGGCTGTTAGGGCTGCTGACTTTTGGCCTTTGAGCTTATTTGATTATTTTTGCTTTTCTGCCTATTTTATTTGCTTATTTTAGCTTAGATTTGCTTATTAGCCATTAGTGTAGTTCTGTCTTTACTTTGTTTGCTTATTACTTAGCTTATTTATGTCCATATAAGCCCACCAGTTTAGCCAATTTTAGCCTTAGTATAAAAAGTGTGTTATGCCCCCATTTTGTTTATTTTCCCAGCTTATTTTTTAGTTTGTAAAAAATTGTCTTTTTTAAAGTTGTTTATTTTTCCTTGTTTTACATTTTTGCAAAAAGAAAATAAAAAATAAAAAAAGGTTTTTCCAAAAAGAGAGAGGCCAGGCTCGAACCCTGGACCTCTCCCTTCCACACACACGATTTAACACTGGTCTCTAGTACAAAGGCGCCCTTGGGACTTTTCTGAATACCTTTGCACTCTTTATTAGTTTAACCATCTTTTTCCTTTTTAAGCCATAAGCCATTTCTGCTTATTTCAGGCTTATTTAATAAGCTAGCCATCTTTATTTTATTTTTCTTAGATCCAACATCCTTTTAGCTACTTTTCTGTATTTTTTGGGATTTTTCCATTTAAGTTTACTATTTTTAATCATTTATTTTCTTTAAAATAGTTTTTTAATTATTAAAAATAAAATAAAAATCAAAAAAAATATAATTTTTTTTAGAAAATTTTCTTTTATCTTATTTCACTTAGGAAAAATATTTTTTCTTTCGAAAGGTTATTTTTGCACAATTTCATTTTTTAAAGCACGGGTCTCGGGCCCGTCTTCTCGTTTTTACGTTTAATTAACTTTTAGGCTTCCGTTTTAGTTTTCCCGCATTCGTTTTTGAATTTTAATTAGAAAAACCAAATCCAATCTCTTTTTAACCCATCAAACGCTCGATCACAAACGATTTCTCGATTCTCGACTCACGCTTCCGAGGGAAACGACCCGGGGGATTTTTGAGATATTGCTTTGGTCAAAAGCGATTCTTTGAATCTTTCGGAATACTTATCGTACTACGATTGAATTATATTTACTTAATATTATTATATATTTATTTATTTATTTATTTATATATATAGTAAAAATTAAATATCAAATGGCGCCAAGAAGTTTTTCAACCTCTTTTTTGTGACTATTGTATGTTGTGTGCTACATGTTTTATGATGTGATATTGAGAATTGTGAACTAAGTTAAGGGGGATCACCTGCGGGTATCCATGGCTTGTTTAGTAGAAGGTAATGTGGCCTAGCGGGCAGGATGGTTACTTTGAGAGTATCCACGGCTAGGGCTAAAGGGGTAACCACAGGGACCTTGGTACGATTGAGACGTCTTATAAATCGTTACTGGGAAACCGTGTACTTGGATTGTATTGAATTGGATTGTATTGGATTGGTTGTGCATGCTAGCATGTATGATAGTTCATTTATGGTCCTGCAATATTTTCTTTATTATCACAGTAATGTGCAATTTGGATTTTATATCGCGTCTTAAACCTATGACTCTTACCAACTTTATGTTAACGTTTTTAAGCATCATTTTTAGGCGAGTATCATGATGATAAGAAGGATGTTAGGAAGAGTGGCTAGAGAGACCCTAGGCATTGCTTGTGGAGTTGTCTTTTCTAGTCTTTTCATTTATGACATTTTTTTGCTTGATACTTGTTTGTTGGAGATTGTTAGTATTTGGATTATGTTGTTTCGTATACGACATTACTTTAGTAATGTAAGACTCCTTTATCTTGTGTTGGGTATTATCATGACACATAGTGTTCATTTGATTATTTCCTTTATTTAGATTTCTCTATAGTAGACACCATTGTGTTGTGATGATATCCATGATGTTACGCCTCGTGTTTCTGCCTAGGCGGGATGTGACAGATTGGTATCAGAGCCTTTGGTTATAGAGAAATAGGTGGTTAACCCTAGACTATAACCCAGGGGTCCTTCATGTAGATGCATTTATAGCTTAAGTGTTTGATGCTATAACCGCTCTTCTTCCCTTCTAT
>BQNB010015920.1:0-63915 GCA_026074375.1 Tanacetum coccineum
ATACTGCTCATGGTGCTACAACTGCTAGCACTCAAGCTACTGCTGTTAACTCAACAACAATTGATAACTTGAGTGATGCTTTTATTTGTGCTTTCTTTGCAAGTTAACCAAATAGTACACCACTTGACAATGAGGACTTGCAACAAATTCATCCTGATGATTTAGAAGATATGGATTTGAGGTAGAAAATGGCTATGCTAACAATGAGGGCAAGGAGATTCTTGAAGAACATTGGAAAGAAGTTTTCTGTGAATAGTATTGAGACCATTGGGTTTGATAAGTCCAAGGTAGAGTGTTACAACTGCCACAAAAGGGGACACTTTGCAAGGGAGTGCAGGGCTCCAAGGAACCAAGAAAACAGGAATAGGGAGAACACAAGAAGGGTTGTGCCAGTGGAGACAACTACTTCTAATGCTTTGGTTCTCATGTAACTGGTCTTGGTGATTATGCTTAAGTGATCAAGCAGAAGAAAGGTCACTAACATTACACTCATTGCTTATCATCTACCTAGTTCTAACTCTGGGGTATCTACTGATTTAAACTGTTCATCATCTTGTTTGAAAAATATTAAAATTCTTAAAGAACAAAATGAACAACTGTTAAAAGACTTAAGGACATCTAGCAATAAATGCTATTACATATAACAACAGTTAGAGTCTGAAGAAGCTAAGACTTCTAGTTTATAAAAAAATAAGTCTATTTATTAAGAAGATAATCAAGCTCTTAACAACTGAGAGTTATTTAAAGAATTACCATTACAGAGCTTTTAGGAGAAAGTTGGAGAACGGCTCAAAAACAAAAAGTTGAAATTCAGCTAACATAGAAAAACTTAAGAACAATCAACAAAAGCTTATGCAAACTAATAGACTGTTAGATAGTTGATAAGGGCAAAACAGGTTTAAGGTATAATGCTATTCCACCTCCCTATACAGGAAACTTTATGCTTCCAAAACCTGATTTGTCATTCTCTAGTCTAGAGGAGTTTTGTAAAAGAATCCTAAAATTATAGAGACTACAGTAAGACTAGCCTGTATGTCACACCCCGCCTAGGCGGAAACACGAGGCGTAACATCATAGATATCATCACAACACAATGGTGTCTACTATAGAGAAATATAAATGAAAGAAATAATCAAATGGACACTATGTGTCATGACAATACCCAACACAAAAGAGGATCTTGATAATTACTAAAGTAATGCATAACCCGTGCATAAATGTTCCAAATACTAACAATCTCCAACTATCAAGTATCAAGCAAAACAAATGTCATAACTGAAAAGACTAGAAAAGACAACTCCATAAGCAATGCCTAGGGTCTCTCTAGCCACTCTTCCTACCATCCTTTTTATCATCCTAATACTCACCTGAAAATGATGCTTAAAATGTCAACATAAAGTTGGTGAGAGTCATAGGTTTAAGACACGGTATAAATCCAATTAAATGATTACTGTGATAAATGAAAACACTGCATACAATAACATGACACCATATAAGCTAACATGTAAACCAAATCAAAAGCTCCAATCCAAACCCAATAACCATTCACACGATTAGAGACGTCTCTATCAGCAGAACTACGCAAATTGATAATAAGCCAATGAAGCTATACCACAAATCCACTCTAATTGATCACTAAGCCATGGAGCATACCACAAAACCCACTCCAATTGATCACTAAGCCATGGAGCGTATCACATCACAAACATGTAGCATAATATCAATATAATAAGCCCATGAAAGTTCATGCATCACTTTAAACACTTTAATCACATTAATCAAAACATTTCATACTACATCATTTCCATCCCAAGTTTAAAAACGAAAGTAAAATGAGACTATGAAAACTCACCTTAGCTTAGCTTAATCCAAAAAGGTTCCAAGAAGCTTCACAAAGATCTAAACAACAAAACGTACGGATATTAACATCACTTTGGTCATCACTCCAATAAGGTGTAACCTCAACTATGATGGATATCCTAAGCAAATCTATCAATTTGTCTAAATCATTATTTGTACCTTTTAAATTCTTACATAACACAGCTGTACACTTTCAAATTTTACTGGATTTAGAGCAGAATTATAGACTCGACTTGCCACGCCCTCAAAACGCACACATATACAACTTTATAATTCTTGGAATAATCCACAGGTTTACTAATATGACTTAGGAACTCCAATTACTCCGCCCAAAGTTCATAACTCTTTTATAAATACCTTTAGAAAATCATAACACCAAGTGTTCAAAATTCTGCAAAGTAACAGACACCTATAAGAGTTTTGATGTTAGCTGACCATTTTAACACCACCCCATACCTTTACCAAAAAATCAGGGGTCACACACAACATATGAAATGACTTCCACGTGAATATTAGCCCTTGAGAAGGTGTCTAAGTATTTAAAAAAAATTAAAACGCTAACTGCAACCCGTCAGAAAATTCACTATTTTGCACACTTATCTTATAAAAATTATTTGACAACCATCCCGACCACGAACTCTTGGGCTGGATAATTTGAAAGAAGAACTCAGAAGGACTACTGTAAAAAACAGAAACTCTTAAATATCATTTTTCATCATAAGAAAATCGTTCGTAACACAACCCTAATTCTGCGCAACATTAAATCCAAGATTTACAAGAGCAAAACCTACATGTAAATTGGCATTGGTTTATGCCCTAATTCAATTCTAATCAATACTACAATCATAATATAAACATAATAAATTATATTTTTATGAAACCCTAGAATCCATCATTGATTTTGTTACATGATTACATTAAACTAACTAGGATTGAGTGTACTTACCTTGATTACTAGGTCCTAACATCAATTCTTGGCTAGCTCTTGATCAAGATTCTTGGTTTCTTGTTCTTAGGGATGGGAAGTTGACACAAAGGGTTATGGGCTGAGGTTATTTCGTTCTAGGGGCTTAGGGTAGGATAATGGACTAAAGTTTGGGTTTAGGGCTTTTACCTTAAGGCCTAAACTAGTCCTAGCCCAACACAAATTCTATTTTAAATAAAACATTTTTTTTCTTTTAAAACCGGACGCACCCTTTTTTAATATATATATATATATATAATATTTTATTAAAGTAAAAATAACTAATATAATTCATTACTTGAAGTTTATATAAAAACCTAAGCTAATTTGAGTAACACCTTTATACTTAAACGCTACTACTAAACTATCTAAAAATCAATCATTTCATCAAACCACTTTCTATTTTTTAGAAATGTATGCTACAACCATCTAAATTTCACTCACCTATTTCATTTCCAAAATGCCACATTTCCCCTAACCGCTTAACACTTAATCATTCAACTATTTGACATAGAGCATTACATGCAATACTCATTCCTTCATTATCCCTAAATGTAACAAATGAATACGCATAAATCCAACGACAGAAACATACTCACAATGAGATCCCATACACCTCAAAATGATATCATTCACATCCTTAAACTCACTTAGCACATATAAAATCACATAGTACAACACTTAAACACATAAAATGAACTCTGAAACATTTCTAAAGGTATAAACTAACCTGCTCAAATCACGGTTGTCACATTTTCCCTTCCTTTAGGAAATCTTGTCCCAAGATTTAATTAGCAGACTACATCACCGACCTAACAAACAACTGAGGATACTTAGACTTCATATAATCTTGGGGCCACGCTTTGAATTCCAACGAAGCTTCACAAGTGATATTTTGCTACGCTTTAAACTCCTAATTTCACGGTCCAAAATCTCTACGGGTTCCTCTGTAAAATGAAGATTTTTGTCAACCTTAAATTCATTCAATGTGCAACATGCAGGTTAGCACCACCAAACACTTCTTCAAATTTGGACATGTGGAATGTGTCATTGTACACCACTCAACTCCTCAGTAATCTTAATCGATAAGCTACGGGCGATCCTATTCAAGATCCTCTAATGGTCCCTTACTATCTGGGTTGCCACTTTACCCATCATTATCGAAAAAGCGCACTACGCCCTTCCAAGGCGACACCTTCAATAGTACTCTATCACCCACCTCAAACTCTAACGGTTTACGTCTCTTATCCACATAGCTCTTTTGACGATCTCTTGCCGATTTAAGCTTTTCTTTTATCAATACCACCTTATCTGTCAATATCTAGTACTAACTCAGCTCCCAGTCAAACTACTCTCTCCAATCTCTGCCCATAGAACAAGCGACCTACTAATTCCAACCATGTAAAGCTTCAACGAGCATACCAAATGTCTCGAATGTATAACTACCCCAAAATCAATAGCACATGCCCTTATTATATTTTCCAAAGTCTAGTATCATACTTCATATTTGTCCCACCGCTGAGATGCAACCCAACTCCAAATCCAATCGTGTCCTCCTAACACCTTCTAAAGAGTCTGCCAAAACTACGGGAAAAATCATCATACTAAATCTGAGTTGATCATCACCAAATTCAACCCAAGCTATTATCTCATCAATATAAATCCTTGCCAACTTCATATCTTGAAATCTCTTGTATAGCTAGAAAATGAGCTACTTGTACAGTCTATCGACCATCACCCAAAATCACATCATACTTGCTACTCATGACCTTGGAAATTTACGATAAAATCCATGGTGATTCTATCATATTTCACCAAGGAACTCATCTGTTTTGCAGCAACCAAAAATCTTTACATCACACTTTTCACCTCATAATCACAGCCTACAATTTCTAACAATAGGTAACATATACCCTTTTCTACACGTTGCTCACCAATACATGACCCAAGGTTATAGTACGTCTTATCCGCTCCCGGATGTACCAAGTACCTTGATGCATGAGCCTCATCCATTACTACCGTTCTTATCATTCCCTACTAACAGCACTCATATACGATCCATAAAGTACAAACTCTCGTCCTCTTTCTTTTCCATATGTCAATCTAACCCATAAAGCCTTTCTGCGAGTACATACTCGTTTCTTGAACCGCCTACTGGGATGCCAATATCAGTCCTCTACTCCATCACTGAATGGTCATAGCCATCGCTTGAACACGTCAATGGGGTCACTGTTCTTCCTTCTAACACATCATCACCACATTTGCCTTACCTGGATGGTAGTGAATTTCATACTCATACTTACTATACAATTTAATCCATAAAGTACAACCATCATCTGCTCTCTTTTCCATTTGTTGGTCCAGGTCGTGCAGCATTTCTGCTGGCGCATTCTCTACCTTGGACGTCTCACTTAAAGTAGCCAATATCTTGCCCTTAACACTTAAATAGATAGTCATAGACATTTCTCTTACTCGTCTTAGTTTCACTCTCCCTTTTGACTCAACGCATCAACCACCACATTCGATTTATCGAAGTGTCACACAAATCATTCTTCAATCGAACAAGCCTTTCTGCGCCCTACCATATTTCTGAGTCCGTCAAAGTTAGGGAAGTAAGTGAGGGTTTAACCATCTTATAAAATGTTTGCGAAAGAAAAAAAGTAGGTAAGTAACCTGTTCGAATCCTAAAATAATCATAATCTCGATGTGTCGTAGGACTTCCCAATTCTCACTGCCTCATCACTATAACCTTAGCATAGCAACTTCTCATTTCCTCAGTAATTCCAACTCCTAACTTCAATTGACTCCATGCTCCTCTTCTTAACGATACAACACCGTCTCCTCACAGAAAATGACTAGGGTCGTATAAACCTTTAGACTTGCAACTCTTGAAGTGTACAAACAATTCTTGCATTTCCAAAGGGTGCTAGACGATATGGAGACTTTGCGACTGGCGTCGCTCTAGGAACTAAGTCTACGCGGAACTCAACTTGTCATTGCTTGTGGTCCATTGACAATCTTCCGAAAACATGTCAATAAGTCTCGTATGACGAAATACCACTCAATTTCCGATTTACCTACCTTAGTGTTGCATTAAGGTGTTTACCACCTCCTTGATAAGTTCACCATGAACCCGAAGTATCTCATCACCTTCCAACGGTATCCTAACCACCTTCTCATGACATACTATCCCAAACTTCCTCTTGGACAACCGGTCCATTCCCACAAGCACATCAAAGACAGTCCACGACACAACCGGGGGATTTTAGATCAACGAACTCCAAGGTTACTAACAATCGAATATGATAAACAAACCGAAAATCGAGTCAAGGCTAGAATGCATATAGGAGATTCCACATATGCAAGTAGACGTGGATCAAATGACATAAGAATCCTTTGAAAGAAAGGATACGTATATGCACCGAGTGAAAACGCAACGAAAGAAAATCAACAGACGTACCACGACAAATGAACACATAAAAAAATATCAATACGAAAGACGGAAATTCTTATACCAATTATCGACATTACTCGAAAAACCAAATTAAATAATGTTTTTATAAAAATCAATTTAAATTAAGAAAATCACTTTTACGTATAAAAATCGTTTTTTTTTTTTTTTAAATAAAATCAAGTTGTCTTAAATGTAATCTTTATAAAATTCATTCTGGTTGTCATAAAAAAATCTAGAGATGGGTTATACTAATGGTATAACGTACCTTACACTATGAATCACTTTAAAAGTAGCGTTTTATAATAATAGAAAAAGAATAATTAATCCACTTAAAAAATTTCATATCCTATTTGTATAGAACCAATTAAACATATTCTTTTACAAAGATCAATTTAAAACACAATATTTTCTCAACACTAACACAATACTTCCAAAGAGTTTTATAATTAGACATCAATTATGAAATATGTTACTCAAACAAATGACACCATAATACCAACATGGATCGTTAAAACACCGTACAGACCCTAACACAATTCTATTGTTTGATAACGAAAGAAAATACCAGGAATCATATACTCAGAATAAAATCAAACAAACTCGTACAAGAAAACTCATGCAAGACGTTACGTACCCAAAAGAAAACGTAAGGTCTTATCCAAAATAACGATCAACAGAGCAAACCTAAAAGCATCGATACTAACACGTCGCCAATGGGTTACGAAAACCAAGGGATATACAATCAAGGGAGTAATGATACACACTAATATGTTAGGAACAATTAGTGCTTAAAAGAAACGTTTGATACTCATACGAGAAATCAATGCAACGAAAGAACTAACGAAACGCGCCTATATCCGAAAGAGCAGATCCGAACAACCAATATACATCAAGACGTAGAATGGGGAAAATCAGGTATCCTTACTAACAAAGTACGATGAAGGGATGCTAAGCTTAGACTTAGGAAATCCGAACAAACAACCGAGCAAACGAGCAACCTCTATAATAGCAATACTAGGTATCCGTAATTACTAGATAGAAGGGCAAACTTACTATCTATACAACTTAACTCAACATATCCTCCAATTAGGGTAAGAGAAAAAATTCTCTACCCATACCACCATCTTTATCATGAATACACATATCAAAAAGGAAAACATATTACACTACCACCTTACAACCAAACACAAATAAATGCAATCATGGTCACAAGTCTACGTGTGTGATGCCTTTATAATTATGTTGGCCACCATAATTATAAGTGCCTCCTTTCACACGTGTACTTACTTCCAAGATTACCCATTTCAATCATAATTTACATATGAGCACATATACCACATTGCACATCTTAAACCACTCCAACTTAACACATAAAGGATGCTCCATCAATTAACTACTTACTTATATCAAAATAAAATCGAAACGACATAAAGGAACAGAAATCTCACAACAACTCCCAAAATACGAAGTATCCAAAATAAATAATCAATAACAACATGACGAGGTAAAGGACGGGATAAAATTATGTTGGGCCTCGCTTGGGTTTGACTTT
Organism: Tanacetum coccineum; assembly: GCA_026074375.1. Classification (NCBI taxonomy): domain Eukaryota; kingdom Viridiplantae; phylum Streptophyta; class Magnoliopsida; order Asterales; family Asteraceae; genus Tanacetum; species Tanacetum coccineum. Next base: position 7,831 of record BQNB010015920.1, read on the forward strand.
GCCTCTGCAAGAATCACCCGACTCCGTGGATCCAGCCCAACTACGCGCATCCGACAAATGATCCACTATCCTATCTCCTTCGGTTCCATAAGAGGCTCCTCTTATTGATCCTTATAATGCTTAAGTCCAGTTAAGAAAATTGTTCCCTGATGAGACTTCTTACGGGTGGGGGAAAAACATAGCTAAAATACTAAGAAAGTAATACATATCATACCAGATAAGGGTAGGCAAAATAACTCAATGACAACTTAGCAAAATACGAGATATATAAGCTATGCAAAAATAGAGGGGAAGCATAGCAGTTATAGCATCAAACACTTAAGCCCTAAATGCATCTACATGAAGGACCCCTAGGTTATAGTCTAGGCTCAACCACCTACTTCTCTATAACCAAAGGCTCTGATACCAATCTGTCACACCCCGCCAAGGCAGAAACGCGAGGCGTAACGAGAATGGATATCATCATAACACAATGGTGTCTACTATAGAGAAATCTAAATGAAGGAAATAACCAAATGGACACTATGTGTCATGACAATACCCAACACAAGATAAAGGAGTCTTGCATTACTAAAGTAATGTCGTACACGAACAAAATAATCCAAATACTAACAATCTCCAACAAACAAGTATCAAGCAAAACAAATGTCATAAATGAAAAGACTAGAAAAGACAACTCCACAAGCAATGCCTAGGGTCTCTCTAGCCACTCTTCCTAACATCCTTCTTATCATCACGATACTCACCTAAAAGTTATGCTTAAAAACGTCAACACAAAGGTTGGTGAGAGTCATAGGTTTTACAACACCAATACAAGATTTAAATCAATTACTGTGATTAATAAAACAAAACTTGGCAGGACAGTTAAGCTAGCAATTATACAGGCTAACATGCAAACGCACAAACAACCATAACTAGGACGGAACGTATCCCCCGATCCAATGCATATCTCACCATAAACGGGTAGGAACGTTACCCCCGATCCAACAACTCATAACACTGGGTAGGAATGTTACCCCCGATCCTAAATATGTCACGTATACACCTAAAAGTCTACTAGTTGGAACTTATACTTAGGCCTGGACCAACACAACATTGAGTATTATTTCAACCCTCTAGTTGGATTTAAATAGGTAGAACCACTACCCTCCAATCGGAATCACACAGCAATGGGATAGGCGTACCCCTCCGCTCCAACCAACCACACAACAATAAAGCACATCACATATAATAACCACATAACTGTTCATGCTTCAAGTAAAACCACATAATCACAGCAATTAAAACTTTTCAAATCACAAGCATCATTTCCACCCCAATAAATCATAAGAAAAGAGGGGCTATGAAACTCACCTGAAGCACAAGCAGCTTCCAAACAATATCCACACAAGCTACACAATACAAATACAAATGTGTTACATGCGACCAAGCTAAAAGCTCATGTCCATGTAACACTCATATGATAGATGTCTAAGAGTTTAATTAATCATCATGGGTCACCCCGACACCATGCCCAAACTTAACCACTTCATTAACTCCTTCCACTAGTTACTTATAATTAACTCAGAATTGCAGAATTTTATCATGACTTTATGTACCCCAAACCCTTACTTAATGACCCTCATAATTCATACCAAAAATCACCCATGTTCATTTATGAGTATATTAACTACCTTTGGATTTCCAAAAGCCATTTACATGCACAAGTACTCCTAAGAAAATCAAACTTTAAAACAGTCCCAATTCGGATCTGATTGCACACTAAACAGTTTGGAGTTATTAACCATACTTAGACATAAAATTAGAAGATATCCTTCTGGGGTTTCTCTATATACATATAGAGCTTAACTACTGTAGAAGGGCTAAGCTCAATTCGAATTTTAAGTTAGGGTTTTACCCTCATAAACATGACCTAAATCTGACCCGTATTTACTGTTTTGACAACTTTTAGTATAACTAATATTTGAAAGACTTTCTGACCTTAAAACTTTCGAGGCTGGATTTTCTGGAAAGTACATTCAATGAGCTACTGTCAAGAGTCTAGAAACACTCAAAAACCTATTACCATCATGGAGATATTCACTCGTAAACACGGCCCTAAATTCTGCTTACCCTAAATCAAGTTTTTAAGCAAATCTAACCTAACCAATTGCATGAACATGACCCTAATCAAGCCATAATCATTCTATCATCATCAAATATCATTAATATTCTGAATTTTATGAAACCCTAGAATCCATCATTGATTTTTTTACATGATTAAAAAGTTAAATAAGAATAGAATAAATACCTAGCGCTCTTACTTGCTCCTACGCGATCTAGCTCTTAAATTCTTGAATCAAAACTTGTTTTTCCTTGTTCTTAGGGGCTGAGGTCGACACCATGAGAGGAGGAGCAGGAATAAAAACCTAAATTATGAAGGGTTTACAGGTTTTAATAAAAGTATACAAGTCCTAGTCCAAATCAAAAACCTTTTTCCCTTTTTTTTTTAGAGTAGGATTTGTTTTCCTTTTTTTTTCTTTAAACCAAACCGGCCGATCACCCTTTATTTTTTATTTATTTATTAATTACATATTTACTAACATTACCCTAAGTTTTTATAAAAACCTAAGCTTATTTGAGTATACCTTTTTGCGTAAACGCAATTTACTAAACTTTTAAAATAAATACTTTTCATTTTTATTTTAACCTAACTTTCCAAAATATAAATTTATAATTTCCATTCTTATTCAAACTACTAACACCTATTCATACCTACTTTACTAACACATAAATACGTATACGTAATAATACTTACACGATAAATCACTAAAACGTTTAAATCACAAAAATCATTTCCTTGTCACCAAAAGTGAACGAAATGAACTCCACAAAATCCAACACAAATCCAATCCCATGATACGTATCACGCTCATGGATTTGATTACCAAATCTCACATAATCCCACATAAACACAATAAACACGTATAAACACAAATAACAACATACCCATAACATTGCAACAGATACTAAGTCAAACACTAATAGTTTGGACTAACCTGACCTGCCAAGTCATGGTTGTCACAACACGAATAACGTCCGTTAAGGTTCCAAATGAGATTTTGAAAGGGTTATAAAGTGAAAAATATGTCATGTGAATAACTCTCAGTTAATAGAAAATATATTTTTAAGGTGAATAAAAATGCTAATTAACTTTGGGGTAAATTTTACGGTTGAGTTTTACGAGCTTTTAAGTGATCCCGACACGAAAAGAAAGACTCGAGACCCTAGTATCCCATGGCCGGTCAAAAATGGTCAAGAGGGACAAGGAGGCTAGTTTTTAGCATGGTTGTCTAAAGTGTGTACAAATATATTCCTTCCACTAGTATTTCCCATTCATTCCATTTTCTATTAAAAAAATAAAACACACACTTGTGTGTGCTTGTGTTCGTCCTCCCCTAAGACACCATAATCCACCATAAATTTTCCAACTTTGATCGAGAACGTGATATTTCAGGTTGATACGAGTGTTTGGGTATTTATTTAAACAACGTTTGGGTTGTCCGATTCGTGTCAAAGTCTACAAATTTGAAGATTTTCTTGTAAGTTTTCAAATTTAAATTTTGTTTGTCCTTTTGGGTTTATTTTGATGCATAGATGTTAGTTGTACAAGTTGATCGTTGTGAAAATCAATTTTTGGAAGCGAAATGATTAAAAGGGTGGTGTTTGGTTTGTGTATGGTAAAAAGGAAAAAGAGGGTTTTTGTAGTTTTGATGTTGTAATCATGTTGGTTGAATAATATATGATGCTAGAATGCTTATTTTTGATAGTAGCTTGTATAGCTTATTCAGGCTTATTTTTAAGCCATTTCTTGGCTTATTATGGGTTTATATGCCACGTTAACTTCCCAAAATCACTAGGAAAGTGATTTTGATTATTTTTGTGTTATGGCATATGTTATGGACTATTTTTGAGGCTTATGGTAGTAACCAAATGCGATATGTAGCTTATTAGCTTATTTCCAAGCTTAATATACGTATTTTTGAGCATATGGGCTCACGGCCCAATAAGTCTTTTTAAGCCGTGGCTTAATGGGAGGACTTATTGTAGTCCAGATTATTTTCTACATATAAGTATATATTTATATATGTTAATGGACCTTCGTTTTGGACTTGGATCGTATTTTAGACTTATAAATGTCTTAATGGACTCTTGTCGGACTTTTGAAAATGGAAATGTATTTACGACTTGATATTGAACAGTATTTTGGGAAAAACGTTTTAGTAAGCATTAAAGATTGAGAATTTGGAATTTTATCGAAAAGTGTCGAATTTATGAAAAGTGTTGAAAATAAGGTTTGAAACCTTGGAAAACGTTGTTTGAGCGTACGGTTCATGTCGAAATTTCATAAAAAGTTTATACTTAGAAATTTTCCTAAAAACATGATTTTTGAATCTTAAATAATAAAATATTATTAATAAATTCACTAAAAGACGAAAAATATAATTTTTTTCTCAAAACTTCTCTAATGCATTTATTATGAGTAAACGTTTCATTTTTTAACCATATTATGATTATTTTGAGGTGACTTAGGTTTACCGAATGGACTTGTCGAAATATATTTATAATTATTAATTATAAATATTTATTTATATTACTTATCTATTTTCTCTAAATATTATAAAATTGTTATTAAATCCCGGGAATGAGATTTATATGATTGTGAAAATATGTCGTCAACCATCACACCACTAAATTGTTTTGGGTAATTGTACAACGCGTTTAAACTCTATGCATCAAACGTAAAGATTGTTTTGGAATTGGATGATTAAATTGGGACATTAACTGGACTAGGTCGTGTGCGGGCATCATTGCATTTGCTGTGTGATCGAGTTTTAGTTTCTAAAGACTTGCTTAAGGTGAGTTCTTGTAGCCCCATTTTTTTACTGTTTTTCCGTTGGGGGAAAATGATACTCAAATGTGTTTTGAAATGTTTTGAATTGAATTGTGCGAAATGTGGTTTTGTTTTTGGGACAAGATATGTGCTTATGACTGTTATGTGAATATTATGCATGATTATTGGATCGGATGGGTACGCCTACCCAGTGTTATGAGATTATTGGATCGGATGGGTACGCCTACCCAGTATTTGTGTGATTATTAGAGCGGATGGGTACGCCTACCCAAGTGTGTGTGAGGTCCTGCCCTTTAGGTGCGTAAGTACCTATGTTGGAATATATTTGAGTTGATAAGACAAAACACGAATGAAATAAGATGGAAACAAAAGGACCAAAGTCGTCATTGTGGGATTCTACAAGATGTAGAAGAAAATAAAGATTTGGTCAAAAAGAGATAAAGATGAAGAGATAAAGATTTGGTCAAACTCATTAATATCTTTTAAATAGTTTCCATGTAAAGCCTTGACCAAGATTTGGTCAAAAAGAGATAAAGATGAAGAGATAAAGATTTGGTCAAACTCATTAATATCTTTAAATAGTATTCCAAGTAAAGCCCTTGACTCCTTATGCTATAAAAGAGAGGTCTAGACAAATTGACACATTTATATCCAGAAAAGTGTGTGTCTTCAATGAGAAGTCGACTAAAACAAAAACGTGTGCGTGTACTCGTTTTAGTTAGTTAGCATAGTTAGATAGTTAGTAGATGTGTTATAAACATCTATGTATTAGTTAGTTTAGCCTCAAGGATCATTTGATCTTGGGGATATAATGAATAAAGAAAACCTTGAAGTAACTCTGATTTCTGTTTTATTATTCGGACCTGTGCAAGTTATTAATCATTTACTATATCCCAAATAAGTCTTAATAACATCTAATAAGGGGTCATAAGTCTCTACATAAGTATCAGAGCCTCGTGGCTCTCGATATCTAGGATTTGTTCAAGGTTTTTGTTGGTACGACTTTAATGAAGAAAAGAAGTGATCGAAGTTTACTGTTCTGGAAAGGTTTTTGGGTTTTTAAAATGTTCCTAAAAGTTCAAAGAGGACTCGTATATTGGATTATTTGTTCGAATTGATTACAAAGAAGTTGTTTATGACCTATTTGAAGTCAAAGTGGAATTATTTTGGGTTTTGTGTTTATCATACCTTTTAGGAGAGGTAATTTGTCGTGCTTATAAACATTGTGAGAACGAGACTGACGAATCTATAAAGGTGTGTGATTTATTATTATGGTGGCCAATGCTCCGTATGCTATCACTTTAGATAATGTGTCTCATAGATTGAGGATTTTGTCAGAAGATTGTGATCTACTATATTTTGGTCTTGGTATGAGTGTCGAACGTCGCGTGATAAACAAGATATATGACACAAGTTAGGTTGTTCTACTTGAGCATCAAGTTTCGTTATACTAATTTTCTCATCAGTAATATTACATAGAGCCTACAGAATTGAAGATTTCAAGAAATTGTTTAACATATGGGTTTTAGGGGAAGCTTAATGTTAAAATATTTAACCATTTATATGCTAAACAGTCAAGTGAAAAGGTTTTTTGACTACTACTAGTCATTATTACTAACTGGGGCTAGAGTGATTGTCTACTACTCAAGTTCATTTTTCTGTTATTGTGCTTAATGGTGCTAATTAAGGAATAGAAGGCTTGGGAATTTTTATTTGTATTAAAGAAGTGTAATATGGTTCGTGTTGTGAAGATCGAAGTTGCATACTTTAGTCCCCGATTTGATGATGACAAAAAGGGGAAGAAGATTTGATGATTTGCAACTTGTAGATCCTTGGTAGCTTAAGGGGAAGTTTTCATTCGTATATTAACTTCAGGGGAAGTTCGTGCTTATTTGGTTTTGTCATTATCAACTAGGGGGAAGATTGTTGGGAATTATATTTGAGTTGATAAGAACGAAAACACGATTAAACAAGGATGAAACAAAAGGACCAAATACGACATTGTTGGATTCTACAAGATGTAGAAAAAAAAAAGAGTTGGTAAAAAGAGATAACGAAGAAGAGATAAAGATTTGGGTCAAACTCATTTAATATCTTTTAAATAGTTATCCATGTAAAGCCTGACCAAGATTGTGTCAAAAAGAGATAAAGATGAAGAGATAAATATTTGGTCAAACTCATTAATATCTTTTAAATAGTTTCCATGTAAAGACCTTGACTCCTTAATCTATAAAGGAGGTCTAGGCATATTGTTTATATCCAGAAAAGGTGTGTTCTCAATGAGAAACGACTAAAACAAAACGTTGTGTGTACACGTTTAGTTTAGTTACATAGATAAGATTTATAGATATGCTATAAACAATCTATGTATTAGATAGTTTACCCTCAAAGGATCCTTTGATCTGGGATATATGAATAAAAAAACTTTGAAGTAACTTTGATTTTGTTTTAATATTCCGCTGTGCAAGTTTAATAATCATAGTTATTAATATCCTAATGAGTCTTAATAACGAGCTGAAGGGGTCAAAAAGAATCTCCACAACATATGGAGAAGACCTAGCGTATGAAGCTAGTCTTGAACTGTTTGGTATATTATCACAGTCATTATAACATGTTCATTAAAAGGATCGAAGGTGATATCCTACTAGTTCAAGTAAATGTAGATGTTATCATTTTTGGATCTACTAAGAAAGTTTTATGCACTAAATTTGAAAAGCTAATGCATAAGAAGTTTCAAATGAGTTCAATGGGTGAGTGATCACGTCCAAACTACACGTATATAAATATATATTATAATATATAGATACGTACTAATAAGGATAGAAACAATTATAGTATAGTATAGTATTTTCCGTCGGGTTCTAGAAAATCGCTTTTAACCAAAGCAATTATCAAAAACCTCCCGGGTCGTTTCCTCGGCGAGAAGTGAATGGAAATCTACGTTCAAGTTGTAAATCGAGCTTGAATAGCATAAAAGTTTTTGGGTTTGGTTTTCTAAATCTACTAAAAGGGAAAGCATATAAAAGGGAAACTAAACTTTTGGATTTAAACTATATTTAAACTAATATTAATTTTAAGATTAAAAATTACGAGATTAAACTAAAATTGATCTAAAAGATATAAATGACTAAAATGCTTGCTAAGTGACGTGAAATGTTCATTAAGTGCGGGTTTTAGATTTAACAAATTATAATCTACGAAAACAAATTTTAAGAAATTAAATGACAAGTAAAGTAAAGTGCTTTTTAAAATAAAATAAATGACAAGTATTTAAATTGCATTAAAAATAAATGACGGTATTTAAATTGGAAAATTCTAATGACTATTAATTTTTTAAACCTTTTTAAACCCGCACCTAAATTCCAAATCACTAATCACTTAGCAAACACAAATGAACTACTCACTAATCATAACAAATAAACTAGTAGCAACCATAAGATCAAACATAAACATTTTAAGCTAATAATTCTAAACTACTAGTATTAAAAAGGGAAAAAGGGTAACCGAATGAAGAACCGCAATGATATAAAACCACCCGATCTTACAAACTTAATAAACAAATAAGTTTATCACTTTAAAGCTTTTACTTTACTAATTAGCTAATAAAGGTGTCAACTTTATCCACTAATTATTTTCATAAAAACTATAAAGATCAAAACCTTATTTATTTATCAACCTTATAAGACCCTTAAGCTCCGGCCTTAGATGTAGAAGGATGGAATAAGAAATAAGACATGAAAAGTTAGAACAAAATAAGCTAATAAAAAGATGAAAACTTTAGATCTAAATCCACCCGAAACTAAGGTGTTCAATCAAGTGAACTCGGATCGGGTATATTTAAGGATTTAGATCTAAGAAAAATAAGCTAGAATTAAAAACTAAATTTATGCTAAAATAAGCTAGAAATATAAGATCTATTATTTTTAGATCTAATCCACCCGAATCCAAGGTGTTCAATCAAGTGAACCGGCTGACATAATTCATTTAATCTGATCAAAATTAAAAAACTGAAAAGATTAACACAAAGAGATTGTAGATTTAATTGTAAATAAAATCCAATCAAATTTAAAATTAAACAAACCTGGCTAAAGATTGTAGATCCATTGTATCTTCATAACCCTAATTTCAATCATTGTATGGTGTTGAGTGACATGTCATCATGGTTAGTATTAACATACTTGTATATACCTTGCAAACAAATCCTCGATCAGAATTTCACTCTCTTTTTGCTACAATGCAAGCTGCAAAACAATACATTCTTAGTAAGATTTCACCTATGACAATAAAACGATTCATTATGAATAAACAATCCAAACCACCTGCTACTAAAGACTAAAGACAGGTAATACTTAAGGAATCAAATGGTCAAAAACCCGAGATAGTTAGGCAATTTTATGCTAAGCTCAATTGTCAGGGTCTTACGGCCATCTCTAACTTTCATAAAATAACTCACATGTCAGATTGGCAAACTTAGGATTTTAAGTTACCTCGTAATGAAAGCCGCACTATGTATTTCTCAAAAGTAATCACTTAATAACAGCTCTACTTAATTAAACTAAAGTCTAATGGTGTAACTTCTATATTTACCAATGTATCACATACAAAAGGTGTGTGATAACAGATGCCAATCTATGAAAATAAATACGCTTGCAGCTACATTGAACACTATAAGCATCGTATTAAACCATTTTTGTACTAAAGGAACATACCTCCTGATTTGTATCCAATTCATATCCATTTTTGCATACAGGGATTTTGCGATCCCCACATATTCCTGAATTTCAGACATGAAAGTGAGAGGATTATTTCCGAGTATAAGATGTAAATCAAATAGACAATATTTTCAAGTAAATCCTATAATACATAGCTTGTTAACATTGTTTATAAAAGTAGCATTGGCATACATAATTTTAAGTTGTACATGTTGATGCGCATCTTTATAAGATTTATGATACCTTGAGTTGTTCAGCAAATTTCTGTCGCTGTACCACTGAATCATTAAGTTCGATTTAATCCTCGGGCAAGCTGTATAACGGTCAGTAAAGTCATGATAATTAAGAGCAATTCGAGACTATCAAAGTAACATTAAATTAGGTACATACCTCATGCTTTTTGACAAACTAAAAAACATTATCATCAAAAAACAAAAAAACATGAACATTACCATCAGGTTAAGATAAAAAAATTATCATCAATAGAGTTTCATTCGAAAATACATGATTACCGATTTATTGTATGGCGTATCAAATAGGCCTATAATACATAGATGATTAACACTACTTATAAAAGTAGCATTAACATACATAATATTAATTCGTACCTGCTGATGCGTATCTTTAAGCAAACAAAATATATCAAAATACTAACCAATAAAAATCAAAAAAATTAAATATAATGAGTTTACAAACCTGGTTGTAAATCTGTAATTCATCGTACACCAAAATGATCGACTGACATAATTCATTCAATCTGATCAAATTAAAAAACTGAAAAGATTAACACAAAGACATTGTAGATTTAATTATAAACAAGATTCAATCAAATTTAAAATCAAACAAACTTGGCTAAAGATTGTAGATCCATTGTATCTTCATAACCTTAATTTCAATCAATTTTATGGTGTTGAGTAACATGTCATCGTGGTTAGTATTAACATACTTGTCTATACCTTGCAAACAAATCCTCGATCATAATTTCACTCTCTTTTTGCAACTATGCAAGCTGCAAAACAATACATTCTTTGTAAGATTTCACCTATGACAATAAAATGATTCATTATGAATAAACAATCCAAACCACCTACCACTAAAGACTAAAGACATGTAATACTTAAGGAATCAAATGGTCAAAACCCGAGATAGTTAGGCAATTTTATGCTAAGCTCATGAAACAGGACTTACGTCCATCACTAACGTTTTGCATAAAAATAACTCCCATAAGCCAGAATGGGCAAACTGAGATTTTAAGTTACCTCATAATGAAATCCGCACTATGTATTTCTCAAATGTAGTCACTTAATAGCAGCTCTACTTAATTAAACTAAAGTCTAACGGTCTAACTTCAATATTTACCAATGAAAAACATACAAAAGGTGTGTGATAACAGATGCCAATCTATGAAAATAATTATGCTTGCAGCTACGTTGAACACTATAAGCCTTGTATTAAAACCATTTTTGTGCTAAAGGAACATACCTCCTGATTTGTATCAAATTCACATCCATTCTTTGCAGCCAAGGATTTTGCGATCCCCACATATTACTGACATGAAAGTGAGAAGATTATTTCCGAAGAAGTAAATCAAATTGACAATATTTTTGAGTAAATCCTATAATACATAGCTTGTTAACACAGCTTATAAAAGTAGCATTGGCGTACATAATATTAAGTCGTACATGCTGATGTGTAGCTTTTTAAGATTTATGATACCTTGAGTTGTTCAACAAATTTATGTCGCCGTACCGTTGAATCATTAAGTTCGGTTTAATCCTCGGGCAAGCTGTTTAATCCTCGGGCAAGCTGTTTAATGGTACATACCTCCTGCTTGTTGACGAATTAAAAAACATTCTCATCAAAAACTAAAAATCATGAACATTATCATCACGTTAAGATAAAAATATTATCATCAATAGAGTTTCATTCATTCGGAAATACCTTATTACCGATTAATTGTATGGCATATCAAATAGGCCTATAATACATAGATTATTAACACTACTTATAAAAGTAGCATTGGCATACATAATATTAAGTCGTACCTGCTGATGCGTATCTTTAAGCAAATAAAGTATATCAAAATACTAACCAATAAAAATCAAATAAATTAAATATAATGAGTTTACAAACCTGGTTGTAAATCCATAATTCATCATACACCAAAATGATCGGCTGACATAATTCATTCAATCTGATCAAAATTAAAAAGCTAAAAATATTAACACAAACAGATTGTAGATTTAATTATAAGCAAGATTCAATCAAATTTAAAATCAAACAAACCTGGCTACTTCATAACCCTAATTTCAATCATTGTATGGTGTTGGTGTTAAATTAGAAATCGCTGGTAATGAAGCAATAAAAAGTTATTAGAAAATATACCTCCCATCGTTGATGATATTGCTAGATGTGTATTTATGTGTTTAATCCTAGTGAAACATCTTATTTGATCATTGAGATTGTGTGTTTGGAGAACCAGCATTATTGTTTTTGATTTGAATAGGTCTGCTATTTTTATGCTATAATATAACTGGCTCATAAATCAAATTCCAGATCCTAGGGAATGATGATATGATTTTCTTTTTACAAGTCTGCAACGTTATTTTTTGGAATCATATATAACATTTTTATTTTATAAATTCAAAATTACATAATGAGGTGCCGTTTTAAGAGTTTGTGGTTTGTGCTAAATATATCACAAAGTTGGAAATGCCTTAAGTGGTTGAGATGTTATCCATGGGCATATCAACCGTAGTTTGAACTTGGAAAATTACATTTTTTAGTCCGGCTTTAATTTCTGGAAATTATGTTGGCCTAAAGTGGCTTACTTTGATGTGAGGTGACATTCTTTAGTGATGATGTGGCATTAGTTTAGCATAGGTGGCATTATTTGGTGATTATGTGGCATTTAAGTTGCATGAGATGTCATTTATTTATCCTGTTATATATAATGATAAGATATATTATAATATCTATATATATATATATATATAATATATATATAAATAATATATATAAATTATATATATATATATATATAATAAATATATTAACAGAAATAAAACGAGGATGGAGACGATGTGCTCTTGGATGTGAATGAAAGTGATTCCATAGAGCCGAAAAGTGGGAAAGGATGAGCGAGACTAAAGGAGGAACGTGTTGACAAGAGGTTGTTAGAAAAGATTGATATATCATTTGCACTAACAATTGATGTGCACGTAATTCTATCGAGACAAAGGTGAAGGATTGGGAATTTAAAGGTTTGTTTAGTGTTTTGTTGGTTGACAATGTTGAGGAACAAATGTGAGTATGTGAAATGAGGTGGTAGTTCTTTCAAGATGGAAGAATAATAAGAGACTCAACATTGTGGTGAATTAATAACACTTGAAGAATGAACATCTTCTTTATGTTCGTCACTTTCTAGAAATTAGAAAGTTTTGTGAAGGAGTGACATTTACATTTCGCAAATTACTTAAATATTTTGGATGAAATAATTAAGCTGTCAAGGGATATAGGATGAATTCTAATACTAACAAGACTATTAGAAGAGATAAGAAACGTATAGAAGTAAGAAGAAACGTTAGAGATGATGAGGCTCATTATAAGTGAAAAGGAACGTTTAGAAGTGAGAAGAAACTTTTAGAAGTAGAAAGACTATCAGAAGTGAAACGACTACTAGAAGAGAGAAGAAACATTTAGGAGTGAGAAGAATCGTCTATGAATTTGAGAAAAGATGTATGCGAGATGTGAGGACCAAGGTTTGTATGTGAGGGGATTTATTGTAAAGTGATGGATTGTAAGTCTATCGATTATAAGGAATGTGTTTGATAATGAGACACATTTCATTATGAAATTCACATGACTCTGGAAAACATAAGCAATGATGCTTATGAGTGTTGGGATATGAGTATGACCCATTGATCTATAGAGAGATATTGGGTATAGGTTTAGGTGTGGAGTAGGCGTCAACTCGTAGCAGAAGAGAGGAAGTGTTAGGTTATGGAATAAAAAAATGAATGGTATTACAAGCTGCTGCCGGCGGTCCCAGATATATCTGGGGGCCGGCAAAATAGATCTGGGGGCCGCCGGACCGCCAACAGGAGGGATGTTTGGGGAAATTGATGAATTTTTCAAAAAGAGTGACATTTTAATTTCCATTTCGCTAATTAAAAATACTTATAGTACTTCGGATGAAGTAGTTAAGTTGTCACGACATGAAATGGAACACGGAATAGAATCGAAACTAGAAGAAAAGAAGAGAACGATTTATGGAATGTGTTCCATCATTCCTAAACCTTGACGAACATAATTTAGCGATTCACGCTTGATGGGTAAAGAAAGAATGTCGGCGATGTTAACTTCAGATGCAACATTTTCGATGGAGATGTTTCCTTTTGGACATTGTCTCGAAGGAAATGGTGATGTATCATCGGTGTGTTTCGTACGCGAAAATAATAATAACAATATTAATATTAATAATAATAATAATAATAATATCAATAATAATAATAATAATAATAAAGAAGAAGAAGAAAACAAACAAAGATAGAGACGACGAGCTTGACAATGTCAAGACGGATGGTGGTTAGCGTAAATAGTGGAGGAAAGATATTAGCCATTGGTATGTGTTTAAATACACATACCTTTTACCTAATAAAACAAGCTAAAGAGACCAATAATGACTAAAAATACATAATAAATGCATTGTATATGTGTATTTCGTGAATTGTGTCTTGCAGGTATGGATATGTCACAAAAAGGACAAAAACGAAGCAAACGGACAAAATCAAGCACGGGAATGGAAAGAGCGTGAGAAATCGAGGCCGAAGGCGTATGCATCCTTAATGGGCCAACCCGTACCCATTTTATTCGGCCGGGTCAGCCCATTAAGCTTTATACCTTATAACATAAGCTTTAGTCCATTTACTAAATCTAATAATCCAATCCATTAAACCCTAAAACCCTTATCCATATTTCCTAGCCAAACAAAAGTCCAAGCCCAAATCCACCTAATACCCGGTCAAAGCCCAAGTTAAAGTTATAACACACAGGTCAAGTTACTGTACATCTTCTTTTTCCCTCCTTCGTTTTTACAACAATACATCACACGCAGGGTTAATCAATTTCACCCCACATACGGGGCCTTTTGCTTCTAGAAGCCTGACACACACCTGACAAATCACTTATGACATGCTGGCAATCCCCAAGAACCTCATTGGTTGAAGATGAGTGGAAGTAATCCAAGGGTGTAGATTGATGATTTGATGAGGTAGTTTGGAATCAAGGGACGAGATTGAAGCTCAAGGAGGCTCCTACCCTTCTGGATCCTTCCTCTCATGGCTATATAAGGAGGCCTCCTCACACAACTTTACTCATCTAGGTTTTTAGAGTTTAATAGCTTATTATAGTTTTTAGCTTATATTCATTTTCATTAATGTAATTTATGTCTCAAAAAAGTTGTAATCTCTTTGAGTATTAATAAAATTCAGTTTTAGTTAATTTTGTTTTTAGTTTCTCTTTTTACTATTATGCAATAATGGTTTAATAATGGTTAGATTTAAGCTAATAAGCTCTAAATAAGCTCTAAAAAACTTAATAAGCTAGCTTTCACTTATTCAGTTAAGCTAGCTTAACTGAATAAGCTAATCACTCAAAACAAACAATTACCTATGCTTATGATGGATTTAGCTTTTATTGGATGATAAGCCAAAAAGGGAAGGGCTTATTGGACTTTACCAGCTTGTTTCTAACAAGCTGGAGCTTGTAGATAAGCTCTTTAGAGCAATTCTAGTCCTTGTTTTGAGCAAAGGACCAAGTGAGTAATACTTTACTATTTTTTAGCTCATTCTCTTATTCTGCTTATTACTGCTTATTATTGCTTATTCTGTGCTCATTAGTGCTTATTCTGTCTTATGCTAGCTTATATGTTTAGATCTCAGTAGCTTATCAAGTATTTTAGTTGTTTGTTCATTTTGAATCAAAATCTGTCCAAAAATAGTCATAATAACTTTTTAGTGTAGCTTATTTTCTAGTACTTATTCTCTTAAGATTTTTGCTTATTTGTCTATCATTACACTAGACCTTAATCTGTTATGACAAATCAAAGCTTAATTGAGTCTATTTTAGTTTAAAAATGGCTTTTTTAGTTTTAAAGGGGTGTTTGGGACAAGCAGGTTTAATATAGTAAAAATATGTTCAGCTTGTTTTTAGATCAAAATGGCTTTCATAAGCTCTAAGTAAGTCTAAATTCAAGTTTTCATAAGCTTAGTATAAGTTTTGTTGAGTTTTTTTTATCAAGTGTTCAAGTCTGATATATCATTGGTTTCTCAAACTGCCTAATTGATAAATTTTCTTAAAAGACTATTTGAGTTATGGTTTTGTGATCAATAAGAGCTTCATTTACCTCAATGTTCATTTGTTTTTTTAAGTCATTAAACTTTGGAATCTCCTTTTGAGACTTTTTGATCAAAATTCAGTCAAATTTAGTTAGTGTCAAGTTTAGCTTTTAAAGTGAGATATTGCAAGTCAAGTTGTGTTAGAATTTAGCTTAGCTTGGGATGATTTTTGTTGAATTTAGCTTAGTGATGTAAGTTTTCAATCTGTTTTCATGTTTTAGTTTGTCAAGAACAGTTTTAGAGTCTTAAATTTAAGTTGCATTAGCCATTTAGCATAAAAAGTTGATAGATAGTTTAAGAATAGACAGTTTGTGTTAGCTTTAATTTTTTTATTTAGTTGCTTAATTTGCTTAATTCCAGTTTATATTTGCTTATTGAGTTTAGAATTTTATCTGTTTTTAGTTTTAGTTTTTAAATTTTGCTTATTGCGTCTTAGTTTTTAAGCTTATAATATGTCTTTAAAATCCAAAAAGCCAAAATATCAGTTTAAGCCTGTCATGTTTAATTCCTTTTTCTAGCTTAATCTTTTAGTGAATTCTCTTGATTCTAGCTTATTTGAGTTTTTCATATGTTAACCTAAATCTGTTTTTGGTTTGTTAGCTTTAATTTTTAGCTTATTTGGACTTAATTTAGCTTTAAGTTAGTCAAAAATCCCTTTAGGTCATGTTTCATAGTCTGCTGTCTTTGAGCTTTTTAGTAGCTTTCTAGCTTATTTAGTTTGCTTATTTTTACTCCTTAGAACTTATTTAGTCTAGCTTAAGGTCTGTTATGAGCTTATTTGTTTCACCTTTAGCTTATTGAGTCTTAAAAAGGAAACATGTTAAGCTACTTGAGTCTTAGTTTTGTTAAGCCCATCTGTCATATCTCATAGCTTTTCCTAGCTTATCTAATAAGTTAGTAATAAGTTCATTTATTAAAGTTTGTTAGTTTTGCTTATTCTTATATTTTCAAAAAGAAAAAGAAAAAAATAAGTTTTCAAAAAAGGAAGTCACAGGGTTCGAACCTGTGACCTCCTTCTCACAACACCAACACCTTAACCAGTCGCCCTAGGGTCTTTTTCATTTACAACCTTGCACCATTTAGTTCTTATAGTATTTTAGTTTTAGCTTATTTTAATTATTTGATTTTTCTCTGCTTATTGGTAGCTGCTTATTAGAGTCTTTTTCTTTGTAAAACTCACTTTTAGCTTAAAACATTTTTATAAATTTTCTAAAAAATTTTAGGATTAAGTTTAGTATTTTTAATTTGGTTTTTAGTTCTTTTTAGTTTAAAAAATAATTTTAATTAGATTAAAAAGTCAAAAAAAATATTTTCTGTCTTTTAAAAATTATTTTAATGCATTTTGGTTTAGAAATTTGCATTTTGAATGTTTAGAGTTTTAATTTGTTATTTTTATTAGTTGAATTTGGTTTTTAATTAGTTTTAAATTGTTTTTAATGTCGATATATTTTTAAAGTTGGCTTAATTTTTTGTTAAGCGTGCCTTTATGTGCTTTCCCCTTTGCGTTTTTAGGTTTAGAATTCAAAAACTAAAATATTGATTATTCAAGAACGCGATCACAAACCGAAACAGGGTTTTCAATTCACGCTTCGTCGAGATACGACTCAGGAAGATTTGGTCATCACGACTACAGGAAGATTTGGGTCATCACTTTTCCTAAAGTGGATTTCATTTCTTAACAAACGAATGACTTCCTCTTATATATTTTGGTATTTGGGTATTCTAGTTATATATAAATATATAATATATATATATATATATATATATATATATATATATATATATATATACTATTAAATCCGTATCAGCCATCTCTATGGTTGAAGAGGCGTGGTTGAGTGAGAAGGAAGAAGTGTGATAGAAAGACAAAGAGTGTTTTCGTCGAAGAGAGATAATGTTTTCGTCAAAAAAAATGTTTTTGTCGAAGAGAAAGAATGTTTCTTCGAATAGAAAGAATGATTTCCGTCGAAGATAAAAGGATGTTATTCCTGTCGAAGAAAGAAGGAGAGCTTTTTAAACTTAATTTGTAAAAAGTCCATGAATTAGGATTTTCGTATATGACTATTAACGTTTGCGATCGCAATTAAAGATACAATAAATATTCGAATGAAATATTTAAGTTTGTCAAAACCTTATTAATAGGAGTGTTAGATTTCTACTAGCTTTTCCCCTGACAAAAGATTGAAAATTCCGGGAAGAAAGCAATAGTATGAATTAAGGAGAATGAGTGAGTGAAGAATCATAGGAGATATAAAACAGTTTATGACATTCTTTTGACTTTTTTTTTACTTTTGTGACAAACGGACGCGAAGAAAAATTATTCAGTGATAGAAGATTTAAACCCCTAGATGCAATAAGATATATAGATTAAAGCATTTGTAAGTTTATCTAGACAATGCATCAACACATAGTAACAAGATAATAGTGTAATACTATAAATGACATTTAAATATAAATTGTCCATACATTAAACTAAACATAGTGTAGGTGCACAATTAACACGATAAGTACATGTAAAATGACGCAAACAAAATGTGGATTAATTTTAAATGCAATCATCCATGTAAAAAACCATGTTAAGCATTTAGACTTAGGAAGCATGTGTTATTTAGATAAACTAAGAGATATTTTATCTAAATTGCTAGAAAAAGGCAAATGCTTTTACAACAAACATGCATTCAATAGCTAAGCAAATACACGTTGAGCATCAAGACAAACATGAAAGCATATAATTGCATTACGTGGGAGCACGTTTATTATCTTGAAACTTCAAAGCATATATGTGAAATGCATGTAGTCTAGATTGACTAAAGGGGAAACTAATTTTTCTACTTGGCTTCAGTGTACTCCGAATGAAATACAAAGTCTATTGATTAGACTATCATTAGGCATATTAAAGAAGAGCCAATTAATCAAAATAGAGATAATAAGAGACAAACAACTAGTGGTGCTCAATTCAGGCTAAACACGACCATTTTTACGGGTTATACCAAGAACCCAACTTCACTTTTGGAAGAAATTTAACTGTTAGGTCAAATTGAATTTCTAGTGCAGTAGTCATTCTCATGTTAGACAAAATGGAATTCCTATATTTACATAATGAAGTGTAGCAAAGATAGAATTTGTATTGTCTTTTCATACAAGGCCTAACATGACTCAACTAACATACTCTAATTCTGGTTTGCATAATCCTAATCAATCTGTGTGGAATTCTAGGGGTGAATGAGAGAGAAAGCAAGTTGTTGTAATTTTAAGAAAGAATGAATCATCTAGAACCTAGGAGTATGCTTAAGGGTGACAAAATATAATACTCTATAATGAGACTGTTCAAAGAATGCACCTTTGCATGTCTTTTATGAAAGAAATCCAATTAAGGTTATTTACCTTAATAGATCTTGTATTTGTTTCATTATAGAAATGATGATGATTAACTAAAGTTTAGTTACATGTATGTTAGACTTTTAAGCAAGAGATTGACAAGAGGAAGATGTCAAATCAAATAGCCATAAATAGGTGGATCTACTAAACCGAGGATGAACTAGGACTAAGGTTCCACGATCCATAAATGGTGCAAAAATTGGGCAAGGATCATTATTTCCATTATATTGGAGAATGGGTGTTGATATTAGTTATAAGAGAAACATATAAGTATAAGATTCTCGTTTTGAGTTTTTTCCGGAAATGACATCCCAAGTTCTTGCTTACAAGGTGGAGTACTTATGAATTTCCTGATAGAAATTCATAAGTCGTCAATCCTACTTAGAGTGTGTTAAGCTTAGCATGTATAATTTGACCATAACTAATAACAAAAACATTTAAAAGCTTTAGACTCAATGAAACATCTTCATTGCAAGTGTGAGTTACAATTTGATGACTAATCTTGTTGTCTTTAATCGACTTCGTGATTTCATGTAATAACCGAGGGATGTGAAACCATGTAGACTTAAAAATATCTATTGTCATTTTGATTGAATATTTCTGTGATCTAGATTAAATCCCTAATCCTCGATTTCATGTTTCAAATTATAAATTTTTGTATTAGATTGAATAGTGAGATTGATTATCGTTTGAATAATAATCATCTTCATATTCGAAATCTTCTTACGATCACCTATTGAAAGAAAGCACAAAAATGGTTTGTTTGTGAAATATGTTCAATTATTCCTAGTCCTAACTTTAGATGGTTAAAGGGTTCTCATTTAGTGAAGAAGAAATATCATGCTTATTTGGTAAAGTAAGAGAAAGTTTTGATGAGAAGATAATTTGAGTTTTGAGTTGTGCTTTTGAATTGTTTGAGCAAAGTTACATATGTTGTGCATTTGCTCATGTTTGGCTTTTCGGAGATGACGACTTTACCAATTGCATTACAAGGTAAATTACTTGAATATTTTGGACAAAACATTCAAGTCGTCTATCCTACTTCATTGTGTATTTTATGCATATATTTGCCAAATATTTGGAACACAACTATTGGACAAGTAGACTCAATATGACATCATCTACACAAGTGTGAGTTATGATCCGATGCATATTCTTATCGTCTTGGAAAGGGATGTCGTTATTTTCATATCAATCGAGTGTGATTGAGTATGTAGGTTTAAGATAATATCTCTTGTTATATTTTGATATAATCTTAAAGCTAGACAAATAAGAATCCTCTTGTCACATACTGGAATGACTTGTCAATTAGATTTGATAGAATAACATCCAATCATATTTTGAATAATGGTTGATTTATATTCTAAATCTTTCTTGACCTCACGAACACTCTTTCCTCTTAATAGAAGAAATTTTTGAATAAAGAGTTTACTATATATTCGAAATCTTTCTGGACCGCCTCAACGAAACACTCTTTTTAAAGAAGAAAAATTAAGATTTTCAGAGTGTGTTCTACTAATCTTAAGACTAAGTTGGTAAGTGTGAGGTTTGTATGAATAAAGACAAGTTAATTTCTTACTTCAAGATTTTGCATATATTTTGGGTCGTGTGCGCGAAAAAAAATATTTGTTGTTAATGCACTGAAGTGCATAGTTTTTGACATTTTTAGTAGTATATGAATGATTTTTCTAACCATTTTTAAGTACAACAACATCTCTTTGTCCAAAAACACCAGTATGTTTATAAAAAGTACGATAATTTATGTTTGTGTGTTAGAAACAATGCAAGCACATGCAACCAAGTTAAATTATATTTTTCTTTTACTTTTAATTAAATGGTATTAATACAATCTTTTTAGATTTTGTTTAAAAATCTAACACTCGCGCTAACATATCCTCACACGAAGTTGATGATAGATTAGACTTCTTGTTGAGAGCGTTGTGTGTTGGAAAATATGTTAGTGACGGGTTTTATACCATATGGATCTGTAGGACATTATTTTGCCTCACAACTTGACAAACTATTAAACTCTTATTCCTAGTGGGTTATAACACTCAAATTAATCTACAGATGTTTACGTGGCAACATATGGTAAATATAGTGATCTATGCT
Organism: Tanacetum coccineum; assembly: GCA_026074375.1. Classification (NCBI taxonomy): domain Eukaryota; kingdom Viridiplantae; phylum Streptophyta; class Magnoliopsida; order Asterales; family Asteraceae; genus Tanacetum; species Tanacetum coccineum. Next base: position 29,325 of record BQNB010015920.1, read on the forward strand.
ATATGGAAATGCTCAAATAATTTTGCAAGACTTAATGCAAAGAAATTTAGCGTAATTCCTATTAGGCATGAACTCTGAAAATAATTAACATACATAATAAACAGATACATGGCACGTGTGTTTAGATATATAATTAGCTCAATTGCAGATAGTAATGTTACTTATTAATATCTATTTAAACTTGTTGTACAGAAAAGTAAACACCAGCATATTCAGCTCAGTATTACCAATTAAGGATATTCGTCGTTGTTTTGTGTATTAGATATAACGATGTATACTTTAGCCGCGATTTGATTTTGAAAAAAATGTTGTTCCTCCCCATTTCAAATTAATTTAAAGATTATTTTTGAAAGGACAAATAAACTGATTTTTTAAAAAGATGATCAATTTGAATAAGCCAGATCAAAGGAAAATGTATGAATTACAAGTTATCGCCTTAAAACCGAACTCAAAGTTGACATATGTAGTATTTGCATTTCCTGACTTATGTTAAGTTTAGAAGTAACGGACTTGAAAGTATTTTAAATGAAAGTAGACTCAATCTATCTTCGAAATAGGGTGGGTGGCAGACTTCTAGGGAACTTGATTAATTTTATTGATTTTACGAAGGTTATGCCAATTATGCTGAAAAGACAGAACTGGCCCCATAAAGGTGACGGCCCCCAGATATATTTGGGAGCCGCCCTAGAATTTATGGGACCGCCACCAGAGACCCAAAAACACTTTTTTGTATAAAAATTATTAGCGTGACTTAATGTAGGGGACATAGGACTTCAAAATGTTGTCGTCAGCACTGATGAAATACGTTTTTTAGAATTATTCTCTCTCTTACGACTTAGAAAATCAATAAGTTAATACTTCCAAGTTCTTATGAGAAAAATTTTCTGTCAAGCTCAGTTTAACGAAGATATTTAATAAACAAAATTGTACGAAATCAAACCAAACCCAAAAACACTTTTCATATTTAATCCCCATTCATGGGTAATTTGATACTGGAGATCGTTACTCTATTTAAAAACATTTGTTTCGAAAACTAAAGCGACGTGGCTACTGATACCAATTGTGGAGAAACCGTTTGACTTTCAAAAAAACATTAATTTTTATATATCCAGAATTATTAAATGAAACTCTCTGTCGGCCCGGTCCCATTTAATTATGTGGGGGACCGCCTAGTACATTAGGGGGCCCCCCTATTTAAAGGGATCGCTTCCAGAAGAGGTTTTCGGACTAGATCATTTGTATCAAATCACCAATTAAGTTTGATGCAAATATGAGATGTAGCGGATAACGGTTTTAAATAACTAGCGCATATTCTAAACCATTATATCCCACAATCAGCAATGTTTTACTACAAAGAGCTACAGAAACCCATGACTAACACAATATACACAACAATCTATGTACACAATCATAAGAAATGAGATGTAAAAAGTTAAAGCAATAAATTATAAAGACATAAGTAGAAGAGAAAGGTAAAAGAAAATGGTAAAACTGCCACGATAATTTATAGTGTTTTCCGGTAACAAAGCTCCTCTTCGCCTCCATACGTCCACTCATCGAGTATCCAACTGAGAGATTACTTCACTAATCAATAAAAACCCCTTTCGACGGTGAAAACATTATACTATGTTTTCAATATTTTACGGACACTAAGCTAGATGTCGGTCTTCTCAGGGTACTAACCAAACCGTTATGTTTTATGGCCCAATATAAAAAATCCCTTGTGTTTTATGCCTAAACACATACAACGCGTTGCTTACATTATTTATTCTGACACTAGAGCTAAATGTCGAGTCGTAATCTTAGAGCTAGAAAACCAATTACCATTCATAATGCAGATTTTTAAGGCCCAAATACTAACCAACCCACAATCAACCCTTTTCGACTTGTACTACAACCATTCGCTTTTACATTCGTACTAAAGATTGGTGAAGACGAGGGACTCGATTATATGTTTAATATGTTACAAACATGAACAAATTAGATACAATAACTTGTATCTTGATGATGGACGAAATTTTTTCTCTCCGCGCACTCCATTCGCTGGCGCCCTCCTGGTCGCGTAAGATAGACGATTGGATCACATTTTACAAGTTAAGAACAAGTTAAATGATCAAAGGGTTTAGAGAGATTTAGTAAGATCTAGAGAGAAAGAACTAAAAGAAATTCGTGCAAAAGGGGTTCATGAAATAGATGGAGAGGTGACCCTCCATATTATTTAGTAGGAGCTAAAAAAATGCCCTGTCAAAAAACGGGGTTCCTGATATTAATAGGGGGGCCGGTCGAAGATATTTAAGGGGGCCGTGCAGTGCCTATTTAAGGGACCACCCTGCACAGACGCTCCTGAATTTTTGTTATTTTTGTCGGTGTCAAAACTGTCGGTGAAAGAGATACTTGTTTTGGGGGGAAAGATGGCTAGATTTGAAATTCCTTGAAATAATTACTACATAAATTATTTCCTTTATAATTTTAAAAATAATTTGTGTAATTATTTTTGACAATTTTGTTTTGTTACTTTTATAAAAATGTAATGTTTATGACAATAACTTTATTTCCTTTGATCATCTACAAGTTTAATGTTGTTTGTACATACCTTATGCGATTTACGTCTGGTGCAAACAATATCAAGGTTGTCTAATGTAGTTGAGACGTCGAGAGAGCGAGATGTATTGATGATAGCTTGTGACGTATGAGATGTAAAATACATGCATGAATAATGATTTGTGATTAAGAGCAACTAGTCGCACTTTTCGTTTACGTTTATTCAAGTCATTATGTTTGTCATTACCAAAACAGATAAAGAGATCGTTTATAGATTAAATATCGTAACTATTTACAGCTAGAACAAAATATATACATGTTGACAGTTATATTTCCGACACTAAGCTAGATGTCGAGTCCTTCTTCGGGTACAACTAAACCCGTTATGTTTTATGGCCCAACATAAAAAACCTTGTGTTTTATTGCCTAAACACATAAACCACATCGCTTATAATATTTTCCGACACTAAGCTAAATATCGAGTCCCTAATCTGTAGCTAGAACAATCTAACCCACATCACCTAGCTCTGCGAACGGCTGCGCGCGCTCTTAAAAATACTAACGACACTTTACCATCAAACTCTTTTCGGATTTTACACTATTAGGAATCTTACACAACTACACAAGAATGAAAGATATGGACTAGATCTATATGTAACAAATGTTACAAATGAACTAACTAGACTACCTAACTTCGTTTCTTGGGCGTCACGGTGGAGAAAGTTTTTTATCTTGCGCACTGTGGAAAAGGAGGGGAAAGGATAGAAGATTTGATAAAATTTAAACAAGTTAATCAAGTTTGAATGATCAAAAGATTTTTGAGAGAATTTAGTGAGATCTAAAGAGATAAAGAACTGGAAAAAAATCGTGCAAAAGGGTTGTAAAAATAGTTGGAGGTGACCCACTATTTATAGGATCTAAAAAACTGTCTACCAGGAAATGGCAGTCCCATATATATTAGGGGCCCGCCGATATTTAAGGGGGCCGCCGGCCTATTTAAGGGACCGCCCTGATAGACGCTCCTATTTTTGTCTTTTTGTGGTGACAAATTGTGATGGGTAAAGTATAACATGTTTTGGGGGAAAAGAACCAGATTTTGGAATTTGAACTAATTACCACATAAAACAGATTTCTTTTATAATTCCAAAATCAATTTGTTAATTAAGTTTTGAAAAGAAAAATTATGTTTGTTACATTTATAAAAATGTAAAGGTTAGACAGAAAACTTATTTTCTTTGATCATCTATAAATTGTCAATGCTTGTTTTGTTTACTATATAACTTATGTTTATTTTGTCGGGTGTTAAACCCAATGTCACGTCCATCTCGAAGCGCATCTCTCATCGCGAGACGTCGAGAGATGTTGTGCATGTATGCATAGATGATTTGTGATTACGAGTAACTTGCGCACTTTAAGTTATGTATTCTAGTCAATGTATATCATCAGAACAGAAATTAATGAGATGTATATGATTAAATATCGATAATTTTGGCATAAACAATTCCCCAACTGCGTTTGATGATGGCAAACTATGTAAAACTATAAAACACGTAGTAGTAGTTTAAATTACTCGTATTACACTCCTTGTCCTCCTTTTGTCGGATGGCCAAAAAGGTTATTATGTGGTTATGCTTGGAGCATATAATGTTGGATAAGAAGACATCGAGAAGGAGGGGTACGTGCTTTGGGTATATATGTTGGAGGAATGAGAAGAGGATAGGTGCTCCGAGTATATAGGTTTGAGGTATGAGGAAAAGATATGAGAAATAAAGGTGAAGGTGATTGTGTGTTCCCTTGTTAGTTTAGGAAAGGTCATGAGAGATGAGAAGTATGCAAGAGAAGAAGGTAGGTACTTCGAGTGTATAGGATGAAAGAATGAGGAAAAGGTAGGTGATCCAAGTATATTGGTTAGAGGAATGAGAAGATGTAGAATATCTTAACACATAAATGGAAGGATTCACTTTAGGTTTTAGAGAGGGAAAGAGATGGTTGGATGAACACTTAGAGAGAGAAAGAAAAAGGATAATATTAGATTAGTGTAATGTGAGAAATGAACAACCAACACCCTCTCCATGTGTGGATAGGGTTTATATATCTCATGCTATGGCCGACCATGGGCCTTTATGTAACACCCCCATTTTTACAATATAGTAGCGGAAGATAATCTGGGGTATTACTTCATGGATACAACAATCATAATCATAGAAAACAACTTTAAAAGAGACGTTATTGGAAAAATTTAGTTATCATTCATTATAATCAGAGTTTTTATACAAAATGCAGGTCCAAAAATCTAAATGACTTCATGTGTTGAATGATAACAGTTCAGCACCTTCGAAGTCCATGCCACTCCGTTTCTGCAACTTGCTCAATTACCTAGATAAAGAATGCTAAAAAAGTCAACACAAAGGTTGAGTGAAATTCATAGGTTTGAATGTAATAGTTGAATACAAGTTATAGTGTAAATACCCTGGTAATGAGGGTATAATTCATCACTGCGAGAAAGACAATTATTATCATGGAGAACAGTATTTATAGATGGAGAACAAGTTTATTACCCTAAACTTATGAGATCAATAAGAGATTATTAAAGAGATATTGGGAGATATTACCAAGAGATATTAAAGAGATATTGAGATTATTACCACAAAAAGATTTGGGAGTATCTACCCAAAGAGATATATAATGGAGATATGTGAGATTTACCCAAATAAATATTAGGACGTTATACACCCCATAAAGAGATATTAAAGAGTTATTGGGAGATACTTCCCAAAATAGATATTTCCAAGTATTGTATAGCAATATTATATCAGGGATAGCATATAGTGTATCATCTTCATCGACTGATTCTCCACTTGATTTTTATAGTAGGTGTCAGAGGTTTATTAAGATATGTGAGATTATGAATTCATTAGAAGTCTTTGAAAGAAGTAATCAAACACTTATAAGTTAAATGAGTCATGTAAACTAGTATGTAACAAGCATGTATCCCAACATCGGGGTTTTATAAACATGTAAAATAAGTAATGAGAGGTTATGAACTACACGTATCTAATAGAATATAGTTTATAGCCACTCGTATCCACCTCGCAGGTTTATAAAAACATTCTAAAGAGTTGAAAGCGGAGGCTAATAGATCTTCACCATCTGATTATGTACAGGTAATATAATATTCCAAATGAAAGTAGAGACGTACTACAATCTTAACAGGGAAGGTTGATATAGCAAAATGATAGTAAACAACCACGTCACACAACCTGAGTAGAATATGTCAAGTCTTAGGAAGATTGTACTTTAGAACTTGGTTTAAAGAGTTTTGATTTTGATATGGAGTTTGGACATTATTGTATCACTGGTTCGGGCCATCATAATTCCTGAAAGTCATTCAGTAAACGTTTGAGGAGCTAGGGCACTTTAAATCGTAAACCCAACAACTCAGTCAGAACGTAATACCAAGATGTCCTCCAAGCCCCCCACGGGATGAAACTCCTTAATATGAAGCTCCCTAGTATTGTGATACGATATAATCGGTTTTAAGCGTTTTAATCAATATCTGGAAATGTTAAGCACGAGAAGCGTTAATTAAAGTTATGTCAAATAATGTTTTGAGCATGATTTTATACTTTTTCAAAATGTTACATTTTAGACCCTGGGGTTTGAAAAATTGCAAGTAGACCCCTGGGGTTTGCATTTTTACGACTTTGGTCCTTCAACTTTTATTGATATACCAAGTAAACCTTGGACTTTGAAAAGTGACATAATAGACCCCTATAGTTATAACTTTGATAAAATGACATATTCAGCCCCTTTAGTTATAAGTTTCAGAAAGTTACGATATATACCCCTTGCATGGATTATAATTACAAAACATGTCCAAATTGCCATGCAAGCTTATTTTAACATTTCATTAGACATTTATAAGTTATAATAAACTAAAATATGAAGTTTTAACGCAACACAAGTTTAAAATAATGATTCGTTAAGCTAGGAAGCAAAACGGGTCAAATTAGGGTTTCAAAACGTAAACGCGCGGGTTTTAAGTTCAAATTCCTTCATTAATCAATAAAGTGGTTATTTTAACATTAGTTAAGCATGCTAGGATAGATTATAACAATATTTAATCATTATAACATTTAGTTTTAAGAAAAACGCGAAATTAGGGTTTCGGGTGTACGGTTTTGGATCAAAATGGAAAATGAGCATGAATTGAGTTATGAAACTTTAACAAGAGTATATTTAGGATCATATGAACATTATAAGGGTGTAGTAGCAGAATTAGAACATTCAAAACCTAGGTTTGAGCTTAAAGCTTGGAAACGGGTCGAAATCGGGACTTTTAGCTTCGTACGTCTAGAATAACGACTCCCGGGCTTCTTTTCTTGGTTTCTTTTGCTTCAATTATGTTCTTGGGACCTCTTAAGATCTCTTAGAATTCATATTGAGCAAAGGATTGCTGCTATGATGGGTTATAAAGGAGGAAGTGGGGGATGAGTAGAAATGAAAGGTTTATGGTTCTATTTATAGGCTTCAAGAAGCCTTAATGTCTAAATTTCGTGTATGATAAGTGTCATGGATACTTTTGGTGACTCATGAGGGCTATAGTGATGAGTAGGAAGAGCTAGAAGTGTAGCATTGCAAGGTGTAAGGTGTTGGAGGGTGTTTGAAGGCCATGGCTAGAAATGAAACAACAAGGAAAGGATGTGGCTTCTTGGAGGCCAAGTGATGGATTTAAGGTGCTTGTAAGCAGCTTGGAGACATAAGGCGTGGTCTCATGGGACAAAGGGGAAGCCCAAAACCCTTTAGCCCGTCCCCTTTTAACCTTGGTCAAACGAAATAAGACAGGTTAACAAGTCAACATGGTCAAAATAACTATACTCCCATCCTCTTTCCCTCCCTTTCACTTTATAGGGCAAAAATGACGCAGGGTTAAATCAAACCAAATACACGAAATCCCGTCCTTCTAGAAGGCTCAGTCTGACACTCTGACACTCATACTTATCTACGTTGGCAATCCCACACCACCCCATTGGTCAATTGGACGTGGCACTCAATCCAAGGGTCCTAAATCATTGCGTAGAGGATAATCATGATTGGATGGGCGAGATTGGTTTAGGAGGAGCGTCTCAAGGTCCTAGAACCTTCACCTCTCAGCTATAAAAGGAAGAGTCCTCACACACACAAGGCATGTAGTGTAGAATAGCTAAATTAGTCAATTTTAGCTTATTGTTGTAGTTTTAGCTTATTGTTTTTCAATTAATGTAACTCTCCTTTTCAAAAGCTTGTACCCAGTTTCTATAATCAATAAAAGTTCAGTTTTATTAATTGTTAAAATTTAATTCATGTTTTTACCCTATAAGCACTATGATCTAAATAAGCTCTCTTATACTCTTTTAAGTTCAATAAGCTGTCATAATTACTAATAAGCTAGTTAAATACTCAGTTAAGCTCTCAAAACTTAACTAAGCTTATCAAACATCTAATCCACCCCCAAAATATACCTCAGCTTATTTGGAAGGGAAGCCAGACTTAGATGGGCTTCCATGACCCCGCCAGCTTATCCTAGATAAGCTGGAGCTTTTTAGATCAGCTCTTAGAGCAATTTATTAAGCCTTGTTTGAGCAAAGGCTTTTGTAAGTTCCTAATTTCAATTTTATAGCTTAATTTTTCATTCTGGCTTATTACTGCTTATTGTTTGCTTATTATTGTTTAGATTAGCTTAATACTCCTTATTATTGTTGTTTGATGCTTATTTAGTTCTATTGTAGTTTAAATCTTAAGTTATCAAAATTTTAATATAAAACAATTGAAAAATCCAAACATAAATGCATAATCTGTTTGCTTATTATTTCTGCTTATTTGATTATTGAAAGTTGCTTAATAAGTCTTTTATAAGCTTGTCATTATCTGGTATTATTAATCTAAGCCTCAACTCTCAGTTTTATAAGCTAAATATGACTTTAAGCTTTTTTAAAGGGGTGTTTGGCTCAAGACAATACTAACTTGAGTTAGTACTGTCAAGACCATTTTGGTTCTTTAGATTGAACTTTAACATCAAAATTAAGTTTATAAGATTAAGATTTAAAGTTTTTGTTTAGATAAATCAAGTTTTAAAAGGTTTTTGTATATGAATCTTAAATCTGAGTTCATAAACTCAGTTAAATAGAAGTTTGAGCTTTAATATGTTCTTGGTTGAAATTGTTGGTGTTTTACTATTGTTTTGGTGTTTACATGGAATAGAAATCAAGTCCTTAAGGTCTGTGCATTGAATTTGTGTTTTGGTTAAAATATGTGTCAACTGCATCAGCATTCAAAACAGTCAAATAGCATTTTTCTAGCTTAAAAATCAGATAGTAATAGTTAGATTTAGGTCTTAAAACTTAGTGCACAAGTAGATTATAGGTTAAACTTAGAATATTTGAGCTTATTTTTATAGTAATTAGCTTATTAGTGTATATGTTTTTAAGCCTGCATAAGTAGTTTTAGCCTTTTGATAAAAAAACTGAAAAACTAAAAACAGTTAAAGCAGCTTTTTCAATTAGATTTTTCTTAGCTAAAATGATTTTCAAAATTCTTTTTGATTGAAGTTTTAAATAGTTTGTAGGACAAGCTTTCTAGTGGTATAAGCCACTAAGCCATAAGGATCTGTTCCCTTGCTTAAAAATAAGCTCAAAAAGTCCTATTTGGCTGTTTAGAAAACAGTTTTGTGTCAAAGTGCTTATTGGCTTTTCCAGCTTGTGGCTTATTGTTTTTGTTTAACTTGTGTTTAATCTTGCTTATTAGGTTTGTTTTAAGGTGTTTTTAGCTTAATTAGTTTTGGTTTGTGCTTATTCTAACTTAAAAGAAATTTCAGTTTAGTAAAAAAAATCAAAAATCCTCTTAAGTATAAACTGTCACTTTCTAAGCTTAATTTCTAGCTTAATAATCAGTTTTTCAAAAAGTCACTTTTCAAAAAGTGCTTATTTTTAGCTTAAGTTTAGGTTTCAAAAAGAAATTTTTAAAAAAAAATGCTTTTGCAAAAAGGAAAGCCACAGGTTTCGTACCTGTGACCTCCTCCTTTGCACACACACGCCTCAACACCACACACACTAAACCATCTGCCATTGCGACTTTTTCAAACACATCTTGCACCATTTAATTCTTAATCACTCTTAGTTTTATAGTTTATTCGAGCTTTTTAGCTTATTATCTGCTTATTTGTTTAGAAATTTTTCCAGGTCTTATTTTTCTTAAGTTCTATTGAGTATTTATTATTTTTCTTCATTTTTTAAGATTTTTATAAAATAGTTTAGTATTTTTAATTAATTTTCTAGATTAAAATTGTTTTTAATTCATATTAAATGAAATAAAAATCAAAAAAATTTTAATTCTTTTTCTAAAAATTATTTTTAGTCATTTAGGATTTATAAAAAATAAAAAAATATTTTTATGGTTAAAATTTGAATTATTTGCTTAAATGTCGCGTTTTTTGATTTCCCGTTTACATTTTTATGTTTAAATCTTAACTTGCTTTAATTATTGCTTGCCTTTACGTGTCTTTGCATTTTTATGTGTAGAAATAGGAAAACAAATCAAATCTTTAAATTATTCACTTGCGCGATCACGAACTAAACCGATTCTCAATTCACATTTCGCCGAGGAAACGACCTGGGAGGTTTTTGAACTTGCTTTGGTCAAAAGCGATTCTTTTAAATATTTTGGAATACATATACTACTATACTATAATTGTATTTGTCTCTTAATTACACATACTTGTTTGTGTGTATGGTATGGAGCGGATCACTTAGTAAGACGGTCTACAATCACCCAAATGGTATCATAACCACTTGATGTCTTAGGGAGCTTTGTGATAAAATTCATGGTGATATTGTCCCACTTTCACTTAGGAATCTCAGGTTGCACCAACAAACTAAAGGGTTTTTGGTGTTCTGCTTTGACCTTTAAACACGTCAAACACTTGCTAACATAGGTGGCAATATCAGCTTTCATGTTTGGCCACCAGTAAAATTTCTTCATGTCCTCGTACATCTTGTCGGAACCCGAATGAACAGAATATTTTGACTTGTGGGACTCATGCATAATCAAGGTCCTCAAATCACCATAGCACAGTAACCAACTCTGTCAGAACCCCGTAATCACATTCACTTCATTATTTAGGACATGGATTGAACAAGAAAATAAGAAAAAAGATAAGAAGATGTTTAGAGAGAGAAACAAGAGAGAGAAAAATGGAAGGATGTAATATTAGCTTGTAAGAGAATAAACAACCAACATCCTTTTCCATGGTGGAAAAAGGTTTATATATCCATACACTTACATTGGACGTGTAGGGCTTTGACACGGACCGGGCTAGGGATTTGCTTGGGTTTAAACCCGTAATACATCTAATATTAGCTTACTAAATGAGTCTGGTTTCTTTTCTAGCCTATTACAATGTTACATAATTAAACGACCAAGACATAATATTCTTAATGAACGAACTTCCTTGTTCGACTCAATATTTTAAGGCTAACAATCTCCCCCGAAGTGAGTTCATTGTGACACTCCTTCGTGAGATCAATGAGATTGCTTTTGTCGTTAAGCTCTTGTGATCTTTGTCTCTGTCTATGTTGTAGGCGTGTTCCTTCATGCTTTGTGATCTTTGATCTTGAGCCTTTGTCATTGTCTTTTGACTTCGTATTTAGGTTCGAGATCTTTAAATCTTTATCCTTCTGTCTTGATCGTCTTTGCAGCCTTACAATCTTGTGTCTTGACCAACATGCTCATACTTTGCATCATCTTGAAAGCTTGCTAACAATCTCCCTTGATAGACTTGATATCTTTGAAGGAAGATCTTGTATATCAGAGTTTGTGCGGAAGTCTTTGTCTTTAATTCTTGAGCTTTCATGATTCTTGAATCTTGATGCTTATAGTATGTCTTTGTAGTTTGAGCATGAGCATGTGGTAATGAATCCGACTTCAGCTGGAATGAGGCATCACCATCTCCATCTTTATGTATCCTGAAATATAAAATAGTTAGCAATAAAGCGTGTGGACGAATATGGCTTTGTCATTCCCCAGATTTGGTCAGATTAACCTCTAGTTCTGTAGACATTTATACAGTATAAAATATGTGTACCTTTGATACTGTATATTCAAAGAATCTCCCTTGACAGGAGTTTCCTCCTACAACGCGTAGGATCTTCTAACACAGTATGTATTGATTACCATGCTTGCTATTCCAAATTAACCAAATGTCCTCAAAGCAGACAACACGATATGAGTGAATCAGATAGTTACTATCTTTCTGATTAAGCCGTCAATTCATTTACTGGAACAAGTTTGATTCACATTGAATCGCACCATCGTTTCTTTCCAGTTGACACAAGTTTGATTCATATAGAATCTCGCAAGTCACCTACCAAGAGCTCAAGCAGGATTTCCATCTTCATTGTGAATACATAAGTATCACTCGGATGTTCTGGCAAAATCACATGGATAACAGCTTGTGAACTTATTGATGTTCAACAAGTGTTTGTAATGGAATGTGTCATAATGAGATTTATTTTATTGATCTTTTGGCTTTAGACTTGATTTGTGCGTTTTGGTTTTAGTAATCGGAGGCTGGAGCAGACTGCCACCTATTCAATATTAACTAACTCGGAGTGAGAAAGTCAATAGAAGTCGTGTGTATCTCTGTGACAAATGAGACAAGTTTCTTTTGAGAGAAACCTGAATGGCTGGGAAGGGTTGTGCATTGCATCACTGGGTCTATGATGTCGTCTTCATTATCAGAATTCATCTTTGTGAAATCCGATAGATTATGTATTGACCCGGTTTCTGCCTAAAGTGTAGGCATGGCTTCTTTCTTTAAACCCTTTATCCATACATTTCTTTTTCATTCTTCAACCCCTTCGATGCTTACCAAGACGTCATTACTAACATCTTGTTGTGATTGTTCCAGTGTTAGCTCAATCTTAGTCGGCATTATTCCCTTATGCACATTCATCTCTAATCCTACCTAAGGACTGCTATTTCTAACTATGGATTATCCTTGGGTAGATCCCTCCGGTTCTGGTTGGATCATAGGACTAATTCCTAACCTTACCACCTTATGACTTCACAATCGTCGTGAAACAAGATGTTGTTGGGTATGAGATTGTAACCATAAAACCTTTTCCGAAGAGTATCAAGCACTTTGAGTTGATAAGATCACTTATTATTTTCAGGATCACATTTTAAATACATTTCTCCTCTTATTTTATATACTAATTCACTTAGTTTTTGAAATACTTTGTGATTAAAATTTGTCATGAAAATTCCATGGGGAAAACTTTTATACTTAGCATGAATTACATGGAACATGAACTTGCTCCCCCTCAATTTTACATATATTTGACACCAAAAACAATGATACCAAGTTGTAAAATAAATATAAAATTGAGGGATAGCATTGTTGAGCACACAATTTTGAAAGATTATGAATTGTCATTGAAGAATTCTTGAAAAATTGTGCTCAACCACCGAATTATCTTATAACAAACAATCTATTTAGTAGTCATCATTATTTCTTAGATGTTATTAAGACCTTTTATAATGTGTTGAATACATAAGAATTGTCATGTTATGATGTATCCAACAATCATAAAAACATTGTTTTTCGAAAAAAAAACCCCCCTCAAACATTGGCTCATTTTGAAAATGACACCAAATGTAGAAGAATTGTCTTGTAAAACTTTATGAGGGATGGAGTGTTGAACACGTAATTTTGAAAGATTTTGAATTGTCATTGAAAAATTCTTGAAAAATTGTGTTTAACTTTTTGAAAAATCAAATGTTAGAAGACTTATCTTCTAACGCTAAGGATAAGCGCACTTATGCGTACACTCTCCTTTGTCGTTCGGGTCCGAGTTGCAATCTGAGAGTGATTATAAGTCATAGAGGAAAAATAGAAATAACATGTTTTGAAAGCATTTGAAACTCCTCTTCGAACTTCATTTACACGCCCGTGTCGATATTAATCAATATTTCTCGGTACGTAAATGTTATCGATTTCAAGAGACATGTCGAGAAGAATATTTTTGTGAAACATTTTCTGATTTTTTGATTTTGTATTTTTCTTTTTGAAATTTTATATTATTTTTTTTCTCAAAAATATTTACATGTTGTCCTCGGCATTGTAATGTGATGGTGGAATAGTAATTCCAAATCTTGTCGTGACGTAGTTGTCTTGTCTGCTGGAGGAACAACTTTTGGAACCAGCTTTGAACTTGACTGTTCATTGTTGTGGTCATGAATTCCGAGTTCTGAACTGCTATGATTAGAAGTCATTGCTTGTACATCAGATGAAAATTCCTTGAAGCCTTGGTTTCTGAGATATCAGTCTTTTCAGCAACCATACTCTGAGTCCTTCCTTTTTGGGATTGAAAGATGTACATGCACTTAAGTTAAGAGTACCTGCACTAACATCAAGAGTTTATTCGCATTCATTTTGGTTAGTGATATCCTCATTTGAACATTTTGGGGTTTGGTTCACTACAACCTTTGTATATTAGTTCTGGAGGCAAATATCTTTCCATTATGAGACCATCTAAGACCAACTGCTTGAAAATTTATACCCGACGTTTCCACCTAAGACAAGATAATAGAGTCATAGTTTTCTCATGCGCAACGAAATTAATTTGTAATTGAAAACCATGTCCTTGTTGAGACTTTCTGTCTTTTTTCTTTAGGAACATTAATAATATAGCATTAGGTTGTTTCTGTATGTTGTCTTAATGGATGAAACCTAAGCTCGTGAGTTGAACTCTTTCAGGAATTTGACACACAATGATCATTATTGCAACAGACACATTACTACATGTCATCAAACAAAAATTTTATGGAGTCAGCAAAAATACTAGTAATATCCAGAGTGTTCTTCTAAGTGCACATATTATTGACATGACACAACAATGCAAAGAGGCAGGTCCTAATCCTTGACTTTTGGTATAGATCCTAGTATTTGGTTTGCTACCCATTCACTTTGCTTTCTAATCTAAGTAGAAGGCAATCACACTGGTTCTGAATTCTTACCCGGCTATCTGTGTCTTCTTCTTATCTTCCTCTAGTAAGTAGAATTATTGTAACCCATGTCATTTGAGCTATACCTAGATGAGCTAGGTGCAATCACGTGATGAGGTTTTGCAAAGGCAGATTCTTTTTCCCTAGGCAAATAATTTAGTGACTGGTTTTTGACAAAATCAATTATTCATCTCAACTGGAAGTAAACCGTGGTTTTGAAAATCTAGGTCAGGCAACTTAAACACATTTGGTTTACTAACAACTGATTGGTTTCTTAGTGAATGTAAAACCGGTTTCCCTAAGATTGATGATTATTGCAACATAGTATTCACCTGATTCCTGTTAAAATTTCTAATAACTCGATTTTTTTAGATCGGCAATGAAATCCCTTTTTCTGAAGTTAAGCTTAAAGTCATCATTTTTTGCAATCAAAGAGTTGTTTGTGATTCTATAGGCTTAGCCACGTTAATGTGATAGAATCAAACAGTTCTTTGTAATGCCTTTTCAAAGTCTCATTTTCCTTAAGTAACTTAGCCACTTTATGTTCCAATTCGATGTTTATTGTTTCAATTACATCTATGTCATGTTTAACCTTGGCTTCATTACTTTTTACTTTCGAAAATTGACCATGTTGCCCTTCTTTTGAAACATGATTTTGATATTTAAGTTCAAGATTAACACAATGTGCTTCCATTCTTGAAAAATCTTTTTGAAATTGGGCAACTGTCTTTTTGAGATAAATGTTTTCAGATTTGAGAGATTGATATAAGTGTTCAGTTATATGGTTATCTGTTAACTTAGCAGGTAAAGGACATTTTTCATGACATTGTTCAGCATTCTGGTCAACCTCTGCTTCATTATTAGATTCTGGTTGCTCAGTATGCTGTTGTCCTGTAGCAAAGACATTGATTTCAGCAGTCGTTTGTACCTCAGCCATTGGCTCTTCATCATATATGGGTCTGATATCTGCATCATCAACATGTGTATCATTTCCTGATCTGTTTTTTGTATCAGCCAAACTAGCATATAATGCTTTACTCAAATCAACCTTCTCCTCTATTTTCTGCATTTGTCTTTTATTCACCCAGCATTCATACTCTCGTTTATACTGTGCTCTTTCATCAATCGACTTCTTAACAGATTCCATGTATTGGATCAGTGTGTCACAGAAGTCTGGAATCGCTAGTTTAGTGTATTGAAGAAAATAGTTGCGTGTCATTACAACATATTCATCATCCAAATAAATTCGTGACTTGAAGAACATCTGAAACTGTGTCTCGAGTACTTTAAAAGAAGCCATGGATCCAATATCTTGAAATTCTTCTTTGTCAAGTTGCTTTTCTAATTGATCCACGTTTAGGAACAATGTGCCTATAAAAATTTCAACATCTTGACCCAAGAGTGTTGCAAATGCACGTTTGAATCCAGAGTCGGTTCAAGTTCCATTTAAGTCGTTGTTTGAAAGAAGCTTGAGGTGTGAATGAAGTTGTCAAAAAGATACCATGAAACTCCTTTTTTGCTTTGTCTTGAATTTGTTACATTTGTTGTTCTTTCAAATTCAAACACGAAGAAAAAGTATCTTTCGTTTCCATTTTATTGAAAATTGAAGTGAAAATGATTGTAGGATCTTAAGTAGATATGTTGTGATTGAAGTTGTGGTTTTAAATGCAATTATCGTTCACGGGATTTTACAAGTCTATGATTAAAACCTAGAAAAGAATTGTGTCTTTCGCGGGATTTTACAAAATCAATAGAAAACCGTGAATGTTAACTGATTTGGTTAAGGTTTGTTTGTGTAGAATTATTGTCTTTTAAGTCCTTAATTGTGATTATGGTTCGAGTTTGTCAAAGTCTGAAGCGGAAAACCTCTATGGAAATGTTCTAGTCTTTAGGGAATTATGACAAATCGCTAACGAGTTTTAAAATCGGCAGAGTAACGTTTAGTAATTAGCTTAGATAAGGTCTTCAATTTGTCCCTGTCACAACTCGCTAATACAACTCGCTAAAATGAATGTCAAGTCGCTATATGAAAGTCTCTATCAACTCGCTACTTTGGAAAAATTTGGGCAGCATAACGTTTGACTTTGACCTTGGAAAATTTCTTCAATGTACCTGCTAACTCGCTACTGATAACTCTCTACTCTGCTAACTCTCTACTCTGATAACTCTCTGCTCTGCTAACTCTCTGCTTCTGTTAACTCTCTACTCTGCTAACTCTCTACTCTGATAACTCGCTATCTGATAACTCTCTACTTCGGTAACTCTCTGCTTCGATAACTCTCTGCTTCGATAACTCTCTGCTTCGATAACTCTCTGATTCGATAACTCTCTACTTCGATAACTCTCTGAAAATGAATGATGCCAAAAAAGTCACTATCGAGAAAGTACACGAGTCGCTTTCGTACGTGTTGTACCTGTTTGGATTATAGCAAATACACAACTCTCTACCAAGAACACAAGATAACTCTCTAGTATGAAATTTTTTTAGAAACTTTCTAAAAAGCCTAAAAAACACAATAAGTTGATGAATTAAGTTGTAGGACTTCAAGATAAGCTACTTGAGCTTGTTCTAAACACAAAAGTACATGTCTTTTTTGAATCTATCCACTAAAAAAGCTACAATTCTTGTTTTTTTTCAAAATTTTTGAACAAAACAAAAAAAAACAACAAATGAAATGGCAACAATAAAAGATGAAGAACAAGTAGAATAAGGATGAGATAAGCTAAACAAACCAAATAAGCCTCAAAATTTTTTTTGGCCGTAAGCTTATATATCAAAATAAGCTACGAATTTTTTTGTATTTTGAGCTTATTACCACAAAATAAACCACTATCCACCCGAGGCTCTTGATACCAAATGTCGGAACACCGTAATCACCTTCACTTCATTATTTAGGATATGGATTGAATAAGAAAATAAGAAAGAAGATAAGAAGATGTTTAGAGAGAGAAATAAGAGAGAGAAAAATGGAAGGATGTAATATTAGCTTGTAAGAGAATAAACAACCAACACCCTTTTCCATGGTGGAAAAGGGTTTATATACCCATACACTTACATTGGATGTGTAAGGCTTTGACACGGACCGGGCTTGGGATTTTCTTGGGTTTAAACCCGCAATACATCTAATATTAGCTTACTAAATGAGCTTGGTTTCTTTTCTAGCCTATTACAACGTTACATAATTAAATGACCGAGACGTAATATTCTTAATGAACGAACTTCCTTGTTCGACTTAATATTTTGAGGCTAACAAACTCCTATTATTTAAACATAGAGTTCCATCGGTACGGGGTTCCAATTTTTCCTTTGGGAGATCCTTCCTGATCATCCCTCCTACATCTTCAGCTTTAAAGTTTTCCGGTTTCATTGCTTCTATCAGAGCTTCCAAAATTTGCATGGGGAGATCCAAACCAATAGTCATAACCAAGGCTCGAAGCCGTAATGGCTTAATCCGTTCTTTACGACTTAAAGCATCGGCCACTATGTTTGTTTTCCTCGGGTGATAACAAATTTCACAATCGTAATCGCTAAGCAACTGCAACCAACGATGTTGCCTCATGTTCAACTCTTTTTCATCAAGAATGTATTTTAAACTTTTGTGGTTAGTGAACACAGTGCACTTTGTTCCGTACAGATAGTGTCTCCAAATCTTTAGAGCAAACACTACTACACCAAGTTCTAAATCATGAGTAGTATAATTCTTCTCACGAATCTTCAATTGTCGAGATGCATAAGCAACCACCTTCTCGTTTTGCATGAAAACAGCACCCAATCCTTTATGCAAAGCATCGTAAAAAATAATAAAGTTCTTAGCTCCTTTATGTAGAGCCAAAATAGGTGCGCCACATAGTTTTTTCTTCAATAACTGAAAGGCGGCTTTTTGTTTATCACCCCAATCAAACTTAACCTTCTTTTGGGTCAGCTTGGTCATTGATTAAGCGATCTCTGAGAATCCTTCAATGAATCTTCGATAATAACCAGCGAGACCTAAAAATTGATGAATCTCCGTTGGTGTCTTAGGAGATGCCCAATCTTTAATGGACTCGATCTTGGCGGGATCCACGTGAATACCATTGTTGTCAATGGTGCGGTTGTTGTAAGGGACATCTACAAGAAGTTTTACAACTCCCTAGGCAGTGAACCTAATCGTTGTAGTGTAGTATAGGCAAGACTCGAGGGTTGTTATCATTCTCTAAGGGAATAGGTTGGGAAGGCTTGATCATGACAGAATTCTAAGGGTTGAGAGAAGATTATTTTTGTGTTTTTATGTTTATAGGAAAGCAAGTAAAATCATATATTGAGAGATTTGGTTGGTTTTAGCTATTAAACTAAATATAAACTAAGCTACTGGTGATAACAATATAATAAAAGATTGTGTTTATTTAATAATGTATTAGTCCCTAGATTGCTTCTCCTAGTGTTGTTGCTTTGTCACACTTGTGATGATCTATGTAATTATTTCCTAAGTCATGAACGAATTACACGAACCCGTCGTCTATTTAATATTCCGTTAAGGCAATGCACAAGTAAGGTAGTATGAAGACTATTACAAGGCCCCTAAGAGTATATTAAATGCAATTGAAATATATTAAGAATGGATCAACCATATAAGGGGCAAGGTAGTATGAAGACTGTTACCCGATGGTATCCTTTCTACACAATCATGTTTTCCTATACATATAAACAACGATATAGATAAAAGCTAGTTTTCAAAGACCTAACATGCATATTCATCACAAGAAGCAACACTACTAAGATCTACATCCTAGGTTTCATACAATAATAAATGAACACAATAGAAGGTTTAACCAAGCATGTTAAAGATAAAGTAAGAATAGATAAGAATCACACAACAAGACATATTGAATGATTAAGATAGTCTTACTTGATTAAAACATGAATTGAAGGAAGTACAATAGGGTTTTGAGGCCCTAAAATCGTCCCTAACAGCTGCTAAACGAACTAGGGTTCGTCCCTTTCTTTTACTCTAAAGTTACACACTTAAAACCCTAAAAACGGATTTGTATATATAGGAAAATCGTTGTGACGGCGTCGCGTTTTAATCGTGACGCCGTCATGAGTAGAATATTCTAGATAATGGGTTGGGTCATGCATTCTGACGCCGTCTTGAGATCTTGTGACGCCGTCTTGGTATGAGTTGTGACGGCGTCACGTGTAATCTGTGACGCCGTCTCTAGCTTCTGAGTAGAAATTCTTGAGAGATGTTGGTGTAGGTCCGTAGTCTTGTCCGTTTCTTCTCTAAATGAGCCCAAGTCATGTGTATTTCCTTCAAATGCCTTCCAAATGTTGAATACCTAAAAAGGAACGATTAAGTACCTATTTTGGGCATAAATGCAAGATTTAGGAGGTTAAACAGCCCCAAAAAAGTGTATAAAATGACACATCATCAAATACCCCTACACTTTGGATTTGCTTGTCCTCAAGCAAATGGGCTTTTCTACCTAGACAATAGCAATATGAGGGTCATTTTACCTAGTCTTTAAAAGTATTTTAGAACACAACCTTCTAGACCTCGTAATTAAAAGCACAGAAAGTATATACTAGCACCTCACATAAGTGTTTGGGATTCTCTCTTTCAATCGGGTGTATAATAAATTATAACATAAAGGGAGAAATGGAAAATCAACACTCATTAGATGTCATAGCATATAAATTACCATAGGCTTGGTAAAGGATCAAACCTCTACTACTAGGCGCAAGCATTATTCATTACTATCTAAGAGGTCTTTTTAAGGGTTGTGGGGTGCGGGTGTAGGATAACATATAATGGAAACAAAAATGGACGGGATACATTTGGGTGGCTTTGGGTGAATTTAGAGTGGAAAGGTTAGCTAATTATTTACACGAATACACGTTGGTTTGGTTGCTAAGCCAAGACTCAGACAAAGATATACAAACTCTATACAACTCTACATCAATTTCTTTCTTTTTCTTTTCTATATTTTTTTAATAACATAATACATCATAACATGGGGTTATAACACATACCCCTACACTTGAGCTTTCACATGCTTGATATTTACAATCTAACTAATGATCCGATTTGAGGTAGATCAAAAAAACATGGAGATCATCTAACAAATATATGGGGTTATTGACTTAACTTTTCTTCCCCATTCTTCCGTGATATAAATACTACAACAAATCCCAATCGTCCTAAAATAATATTTACAAGGATAAGGACTTAGCAACCGTGTACTCAAATAATTAACTTGGGTTAAAACAATAAGGTACTAAGGTGGGCTAAGGCGATTTGGGTGTAACGATTGGTTTAAAGGTGACAATGCTCTTCACTAATAGTCTGGAATCCACTAGAAAATTACGAGAACCGTGAAAAAGGATAGGCTCGAAGGGTTGTACTAGGGGTATCCTGCACTAAAAGTGAGTGCATGGCAAAGGTGTGGGATAGTTACATGATCGGTGTGACCATCATAACAGTTACAGGTTAAAAACATGGGTTAATCCTAATGCCTCTTATCAAGCAAATCCTAATACTCACTATGCGGTCTTGGGATGCATCACAAAAACAAGTTTTAGAATTTAATATACTACCGGTACACTCTCATAATCCTAAAGTAACCAATACTAATGTTCCAGAAAAGGCGACAAAACCACGCATACACATCCGTAATGACGGAATATACACACATGATTGCTTACTCCTTAACTCGAACAAGCTAAAGGTATAATATCTAAGGGTGAACCTCAACAATTTAGGTGGAATTTGAGGTTTTTTTGTCAAGTAATATAAATTTCCATATCCATAGACTATTATTAATACTCGGTATCGTCGGTATTGTGTTTAAAAAAAAGTTAATTTGGGTCAAAATCACCTTTTTATGCTATGTTTTGATATATTACCCATCATTTTAAGGACAAAGCAAATGGCAAAATGAAAAATAGTTTTCTAAGGCTTTATTTTCCCCCTACAACTTAAGTTGAACAGTATCCCCAATGTTCTATAAAGGTACCCGCGTAAAACGAATTAAGGATAAAAACAAAAGAATAGATACTAGTACTCCTCTAGTTTGCTTAATAATGGATGAAGAAACAGCGATAACTAGTTAAATCATCATCCAAGAATTGTCCAATGAAACTTCCTAAGAACTTCCTAGCTTCTTCTCATTAAATATAACCCGTAATCAAAGACAAAGTCAACTACACCAAGCATAAAATGTGCGATTTAACAATATACAATGTGAAATTAGGGTTGACTCGATAAATCAGTAAAGATAGGATGAGAGAATTGTTAATCTCAAGGGTTTTGCAGGTTTATAACAGAAGAGTACATATTTTAAATGTTATGCAAGTTTTACTTTCAAAAATAATTAAAAACGTGAGTACATACAAGGTAGGCTAAGGCGATTTGGGTGTTACGATTGGTTTAAGGGTGACAATGCTCTTCATTAATAGTCTGGCTTAACCATAAAATTATGAGAACCATGAAAAAGGATAGGCTCGGAGGGTTGTACTAGGGGTATCCTGCACTAAAAATGAGTGCATGGCAAGGGTGTAGAATAGTTATATGATCGGTGTGACCATCATAACAATTACAGGTTTAAAACATGGGTTAATCCTAATGCCTCTTATCAAGAAAATCATAATACTCACTATGCGGTCTCGGGATGCATTACAAAAAAAATCTAGAATTTAATACACTACCGGTACACTCTCATAATCCTAAAGTAACCAATACCAATGTTCTAGAAAAGGTGACAAAACCACGCATACACATCCGTAACGATAGAATTGACACACATGATTGCTCACTCCTTAACTTGAACAAGCTAAAAGTATAATATCTAAGGGAGAACCTCACATTTTGGGGGTGGAATTTGAGGGTTTTTTGTGCTAGTAATATAATTTCCTATCCATGAGACGCTATTAATACTCGGTTTTCGTTGGTTTGTGTCATAAAAAAATTTAAATTTGGGTCAAAATTACCTCTTATGCTATGTTTTGATATATTACCCATCATTTTAAGGACAAAGCAAATGGCAAATGAAAGAATAGTTTCTAAGGCTTATTTTCCCCTACATTTAAGTTGAACATTATCCCCAATGTTCTATAAAGGTACCTGTAAAAACGAATAAAGGGAAAAGAAAATAAAGAAAAAAAACTAGTATTCCCCTGGTTTGCTCAATAATGGAGAAGAAACATGCGATAACTGGTTAAATAGTCATCCAAGAATTGTCCAATGAAACTTCCTAAGAACTTCCAAGCTTCTTCTCATCAAATATAACCTGTAATCAAAGACAAAGACAACTATACCAACTATAAAATATGCGATATACAAATATACAATGTAAATTTAGGGTTTGACTTGATAAAGCAGTAAAGATAGGATGAGAGAATTGTCAAACTCATTGGTTTTTTAGGTTTATAACAGAAGAGTACATATTTTAAATATTATGCAAGTTTTATTTTCAAAATTAGTTAAAAACTTTATGTTTTCTAGACCTAGGCATTTGACGCCGTCAGGAAAATCCTGACCCCGTCACAGGTGTCTTGGTGACGGCGTCGCGTGTAAATCGTGACGCCGTCTCCACGTTCTGTGAAAACAAAATTTTTTGTTTTTGATGAAAAATTTCCTACACCCGATACCATAAGTTAATTCCTGTACAAATAGCTGCATAAAACCTGAGATTTGACATTTATTCATATGACTCGAAACTGACGCGAATTAATCTAAACAAATTATTTAACATGCTTGAACTTGGTTCAAAAACCAGATAGATTCCCCTACACTTATTATTTGCAAAAACCTTTGATTGAAATTAAGACGAGGTTAAAAACAAAACAAAGCATGATTACAAGATAAAGTTCGAACATGATAGAATAAAATGAAAAGAATAAAACACATGACACTCCTAATGTGTGAGAAAAGTAAAATTGGGTTGCCTCCCAAGAAGCACTTTTCTTTATTTTACGAGTCTTGTAGCTAGACTCGAAGTCCCACGTTATTACTTGACTTCTCCTTTATTGTCCATCATCTCTTTTTCTAACCTCATTAAATTCCTAACTCCTCTCCTGTCTCCTTCGTCTTGCCTGTACTCATCCCCAATGAGTAAGCTTTGATAATAGTGTGTCCTTCCATTGCTAAAGTTTTCTTCATAGGCGAACGGGGGTATGGAATCGATGCTCACGCCCATAAGTCTTGTTTGCTTTAATATTTCCATGATGTGAGGCATTTTAAATTTGATTTTCTCATTATCTTATTTAAACATGACTGTTCCTTCTTCTTTATTGTATACGAGGCCGGTTTCATCAATGAAAGGCCTCCAAAATACCATCTCTCCAAGGCAGCGATCAATAATGCTAGTGGTATCTTCTAATATCATAAAGTCACATTCATAGGCGAAGCTTCCTATGAATTTTTTTAGATTTCTTACTCTTTCTACAAAGTTGCTAATTTTATTTGGGTTTGACAGTTTCTGCCTCGATCTAAGCCTATAAGTCATGATCTGATTATATTGACTCCTAAACATGATATTGATTGGTGATGCTAGGTCTATGTAAGCATGTTTCTTGAAGAAGTAACAGATCATGCAGGAAATTTTGATGTTATTCAGGCTTCCGGCTCTTATTCTCGCCTTTACCCACGAGGGTCGAGGATTCTTTAATAACCATTCATGATGTGATAATTCCTTCATAGTTCGGAATGAGTTAAAGTTTTCATCATCTTCATCCTCTTCCTCCTCTTCGATTATTTCTTCAACTTCCTCATTAGTTTCAAATTCACTTTCTTCTTCTTTAATTACCTCTTTTACTTCCACGTTGGTTTCCAATTCATCTTCCTCCTTGCCTTGCTTCTTTACCTCTTCATTTCCTCTTGTCATTTTACCGAGGTCGTGTTTGCATAAGTTGGTTGATGAGACGTCTTCTTCCGTATCACTGTCCTTGCTGAGGATGACGATCGAATTGACGAAGTAAACGCGCTTTAGAGCTGGCGGATTCTTATTTAGTTCTTTTATGGATGCAGGAGAGAGATATTTTGGGGAGAACAACTTTGACAGGCTTTTGATTCCTTTCATTCTTAGTTCCTCCCTTTCAACATGACTGATTGCTGCAATGCTCTTGGGGGCCATAGAGTTTCCAGCATTTTCGAGGGTAGATACATCATTGAGTTTTTCGAAAACAGTTTTCCAAAGAAGGTTAATCTTTCCAAACATGTCGTCCTGCTGTTGTCTGAGTTGGTTTCTTAGGTGAGATAACATCTTCTCTTGGTTAGAGTTGAAATCAAGTAATGCCTTTTCAAGCCTCATTTAATAGCTAGAGGATTGGACGAAGATTGATCCGTTTTGTAGGTTAGTGAAGGTTTGGGAATGTGTCCAGTTAAAGTTTGGTTTCTCCTTCCAGATGTTGCTAGCATCATTGAAATTCATTGGCCCTTGGTTTGGAGTGAACCACTTACCTCCTATTTCGTTTACGCGTGAGGATGCGTAGTCAACATAAGCTTGCTTGAAATCATACATGCAGTACCGAGTGTCATGGAGACCACTGCAGATCTCACATGAGGTAGTGATTTTATTCACTTAGGTAGGTTGTCTCAGAGCGAGATAAGCTTCCATCAAATGTTGGACTTGATTTTCGAGTTCGATTAGACGACGGTCAGATGTACTCGGGACATCTTGAGGCAATGCGATTGCCTTGACCGGCTTAGCGAAATCCCTTGGGTCGTTCCAACTTTTATTGTTATAGAGGGCGAGGTCCTCTAATAATGCCCATGATTCTTTGGCGTTTCGGTCACAAAGCTTACCACCGGCCGATTGGTTAATGGTTCGTCTTGTGACGGGATTGACATGGTCATAAAAAATTTGGACTTGGAGCCAAAGGTCGATGCCATGATGAGGGACTTTTTGTAGTAAGTCCTTGAAACGAGTCCATGCTTCAGATATAGATTCTACATGATGTTGTTAGAACATCAGGATATCATTGCGGAGTTTTGTGGTCCTTCTCGGTGGAAAGAATTGAGCAAGGAATTGGGTAGTAAGATCCTCCCATGTGGTGATGGATCTTGCTGGAAGACGTTCAAGCCAATTGCTAGCTTGATCGCGAAGGGAAAATTGAAATAAACGCAGGCGCGTTCTTTCCCTATTTTTACCGTCAAGGTCAAGTGAGTCCACAAGTTTAAGGAAATCCTTGAGGTGTTAGTTTGGATCCTCGGACCGAAGTCCGTGGAATGAGCATTGATACGGGTTTAATAGTATATATATATATATATATATATATTATATATTTTATATATATTTATAATATAAATATATATATAATTTTGATCAAAAACATGAAGAGTCTTGGAGTATTGGGTTGATTCTCGGTGGAAAGAATTGAGCAAGGATTTAGGTAGTAAGATCCTCCCATGTGGTGATGGCCAAATCTTCCCGAGTCGTATCCCGACGAAGTGTGAATTGAGAATCTTGTTTAAGTTTGTGATCGCGTGATTTGAATAGTCAAGATTTGATTTAAATTCTATTTCTACAAATATAACGCAAATGCAAGCAAAGGCAACTAAAAACTAAAACAATTAAGATTTAAGCACGAAAACGATAACGGGAATCTAAAACCGAGACTTAAAAACCTAAATTATCAAATTTTAACCCTAAAAATGCAAATTTAATTTCTAAAAGTCCTAAATGATTAAAAATAATTTTTAGAAAAAAGAATTATATTTTTTTGATATTTATTTTATTTTTTATGAATTAAAAACTATTCTAATCTAAAAAATTAATTAAAAATGCTAAACTAACTTATAAAAATCTAGAAAAATGACTAAAAGTACTTTAGGCTGTTACTAAAATAATGGTAAAAAGAAAAACCAGATAAGCTCTTGATATAAGCTAGAAATAAGCTGACTAAGTGGTATGTGCTATTTTACACAAACCTTTTACCTTGAAAAATAAACCAAAAAGACCAAAAACATGTAAAAATGGCAAATATATGCTTGTTTTTGTGTTTGTGTATGTGCAGGTATGGATATTAAAAAAATAGACAAAAATCAAAGCAAAAACGGACAAAGCCAAACACGAGATGGAAAGAGTGCACAAGAGCCAGGAATTATCAAGCTATGGTCAACAAAAGTCAACCCTGGTCAACTCACAAAATGACAAAAACCCTCAAAATCCTAAATGAGCCCTTAATGTTAAATCAAATCTCACCAAAAGCCCTAAATCACTAACACCGTTAGTCCTTTTATATTAAAAGACTAACGGTCATTAAGTCTTATTATAAACCCAAAAACTATTTAACCAAACCCTTGGTCCATTTCTGAGCCCAAAAACAAATAAACCTGACCTAAATAGTAGCCCGAACCTAAATGTTATACTTAGTTCAAAGTCAAACACGGGTCAACACCCCCCAAATTGAATCACTGTTCATCTTTATTACATTTCCCTCCCTCACTTACACACACACACAGGTAAAATCAATTTACCCGAATCCCTTATCAAACCTACACTCTCATATGCTTCTAGAAGACGCTGCCACGTCTGACAACAATGACACATTGGCGATCCCCAAGCAGGTGATTGGTTGAAGTGACAAGACATCAAATCAAAGGCTTAGATCATAAGATGGGTGACGGTTATTAATGGAAGGTTAGGGTTAAAGAACAAGACGCTCCTAAGAGCCTGGAAGCTTCTTCATTCAGCTATAAATAGTAGATGAACCACACAGTTTAAAAAAAACTAGGAGTAGGATTAGATTTAGGGTAGAAGTAGCTTTTACCTTATTGTAATTTTTAACTTATTATCGTTTAATCCTTGTAATTTTCATTTAAAAAGCTTTGTAATTCGTTTTCATCAATAAAATTTGCAGTTTACTTTTAATCTTGTGTTTTAATCCATTTTTACTAAATATGCAATATGGTTTGATAAGTTTCAATAAGCTCTTAATAAGCTGTCTAATTCACTACTTAAGACTATTTAGATACTCATTTAAGCTCTTAAAGCTTAACTGAGTTTTACTATACACATTTCCTCCCCCTAAATTTACCTAAGCTTTGGATAAGGATGATAAGCCAATTCGGGAAGGGCTTATTGGACCCCACCAGCTTGTTCTAAACAAGCTAGAGCTTGTTGATTTAAGCTCATTTGAGCATACACCTTTGTTTAGCTGAGATGGAGGTATCATCTTCTTTTCCTTTGTTATTTTCTATTCTATTTTTTTATATAAACTTAGTTTAAATCTGCATTTTAGCTTAAACTGTTTGTTAGTGTTAAACCACGATCTAGCCATCTAGGATATAATAACAATGATTAACAAACACGCAGCGGAATAATTAAGAACACAATCATTGTTATGAATAAGGTTTTCTTATTCATAAGACTACTAATAAACTAATAAGCACATAGATGATTCATGACTCATCTATGGCTAACTACAACTATTACACGACACACACTTTGCTATTAGACTCTCATTGAGAAGTCTCTATTTTCTGGATGCTAAAACTATTCACCCTACCTCTCTTTATATACTAGAGGGGCTAGGGTTTACATAAAACCTAGCTTACTATGAAAGCTAACTTAATATTTATCTTTAAGTCCTTGTTGTTTCTTTTATCTTCAATGTTGCATATAATGTTTTGTAATCATCAAATTATAATTCCCAACAATCTTCCCCTATTTGAGATTACAAAACAATCTTCATGTATGAAACAACCTTCAAAGCTTCCCCTTGAATTAAGATCTTCCTGTATGTCACCACTCATAATAAGTTGCAAATCATGAAACTTCTTCCCCTTTTTGTAATCATCCAATAAGGGTCTTCGTGTAGATAAGCAACTAATAAGCACTTCCCCTTAAGTGATAACCATCTCTTTGAATCACGAACTTAGTAGGCTCCAAGTAGTAATTATTGATGAAGAAAAATGAGTATTACCCATATGTTGAAGAAGTAGAATCTCCCAAGCTTGTGTCTTATGTCTTGCACTATCCACGTGACGTCGAACTTATACAAATGCTGGTAATCATTTGATAATTATAAGTAGACCGCAACCTCTTGACAAAAATCCTCATCTTCTATGAGACACATACTAAGTGATAGCAAATGTACGTAGTAAGCACCATAAGATAGATCGTACACGTTTGCTAGATTCGTCAAGTCTTCGTCACCACATTATAAGCACGAACAAGTTATCTTTAAATGTTGTCAGCCATTTGAGATATAATAAGACACGCACCTGTGAAAATCAACTACAACAACACACAAGCCTTATCTTGTTCTATGTTCTTGTTCTACTCTTAGGACCAATCTTTATCATTTTATCTTTGACCAAAATCTAAGAGAATCTTCTAATTTCTTATCTTTTGTAGACTTCTACAAATGACGGTCTTTGGTCCTTCTTGTTTCATTTGTTTCATTCATTATTTTGTCTTTATAACTCAAATATAATTCCTATAATCTTCCCCTAGTTGCTAATGACAAAACCAATAAGCATGAACTTCACATGAAGTTGATATACGGAATGAAACTTCTTCCCTTTACTTTTTGGTATGCACCTTTTTCTCCTTGCTTAATGATCTGATATGTGGCTATACTAGGTGTCTTCATAGATACAGGAACAAGATTAATTGGAATTTCAGTACCTGTGGTAGACTCTTCTTGCTCACTAACCTCATTTGAATCTTCAGAATCATTCTTATCAACACTTGTATGCATTCCTTTCCTTTGCCATCTGCTTTCTCCTCTTTCCAGACTTCTTTGTTGATTCATCATCCTTTACTTCATCATCTTTATCATCTTTCAATCTTTTTGAAGTCTTTGTTTGAAGCTCCTCACCAAACCTTTTCAAACTTGCTTTTGTAGCTTCAAAACTTATTGGAGCAAAGGACTCAACCTGTTTCACAAGCTTGTCAAACTCTTCCTTGACTTCTTCAAACCTCAATTTCTTCAGCTGAGCTAACTTCCATGTCCCTTGATTCTTCAAATAGTTCATCATATAGGTCTTCAGCTGTGTTTGGGTCATAGGCTTGTTTCTTTTAGCTTTAGCTCTTTGTTCTGCAAAGTATTTCTTCCTTTGATTGACAAGATCAACCATTTTCTTTGCAAAGTCCTCTCCTTGTGCTTCACTTCCTAGCATGCTCTTTGACAACTCAGCATTAGCTTCAAGTTTTGCTCTAATTAGATCCCAGTCTTCATTTGTATAGTGCTGAGCTTCAAACTGAACTTGAGCTTTTCTCTTCTTCTGTTGCTCATTCAATTCTTCTTCCTCTGCAATCCTTTGTGCTAGAAGAGAATCCAAATGTACCTGTCTAGCCACCTCTTCTCTTTGCTCAGTATCCAACCTAATTGCTTCAGCAAGGCTAGCTTCTTCTTGAAGAATTTGTTCTTTTGTCTTCTTTGGAGTTTCTTCACTGATCATGGGAGCTTTTCCTTCTCTTTGTCCTTTATCTTGATCAGAAGTAGGCTTCTCAGCATCAACAGCACTAACTTGTTCATCACCAGTATTAAGTTTTTCATCACCAGTACTAAGTTTTTCATCACCAGTACTAAGTTTAATACTACCAGTATTAACTCCACTAGCAGTATTAACTTGTTCAGCACTAGCAGTATTAACACTAGCAGTATTAACTTGTTCAGCCCCAGCATCAACTTCTTCTTGAAAATCCAAGCTAGAGACTACTTTCTTTCCCTTAGACTCTTTTCTTCTCTTGTATCTCCTTCCCTTGTCAATAGACCTTGTCTTTAAAGATGCAACCTTGGAGAGAGTTTTGGCTGCTTCAAGAGTGTTTGGACTTATATCTTCCACTTGTTCCTCCCCTGAAGCATGTACCTTTGTTGTAGGAGGAGTAACCAATCCTTGTACTGAAGAAGCTAGAGGATCATCTTGACTTTTCCTCCCCTGAACCTCAGGTTCTTCTTCCTCTGAATCTGTCAAAACCAAATTCCTCCTTTTCATAAACCCTTCCATCTTCTTCACCTTCTTGACTAACTTTACTATGGCATTTCCCATGGTCAGCTTGGTTTGCTTTAGATCCATCTCCAGGCTGTCAATTCGTGTGATCAACTTAGGAACTGCTTGAAGTAAATCATGCATAGGCATTTGACTTGAAGCCTGTTCTTGTGGGGGTGAGAAGTGGTGGTGGACAGGAGATGATTCCTCATAAGTATGCTCAAAGGGTGGAGGTTCAGAGGCAGGTATTTGTGTAGGTGAAGGGATAGGTGGTGGTGTAGGTGTTGGTGTTGTGATAGGTGGTGGTGTAGGTGTTGGGATAGGTGGTGGTGTAGTAACAGCTGGAGGAAATGATGTGGAGGGGACTGGGGGTGTGTATGAGGATGGTTGGGATGGAGCAACAACATCATGAGCTTGTCCTGCATTTGGGTTAGTAGGCACAAGTAACATAGAAGACAGTAAAGGTCTTGGTGCCCCTCGAAATCCCCTTTTCATGTTCCCAAATATCTTTTTGGTCAGGCTAACAGCTAAATAAAGGTGTTTGTCTTCCGTTTGAATATTTAAGATCATTTGCAGAAATCGTGGATACATCAAGAACTTTGTCTTACTTTTCAAATTGGCCACCATACCATCAAAAATAAGTTTTGAAAAGTTATAAACTCTATCAGTGGATAGACAGACCAAAGCAGTAGCAATATTGCTACCAAATTGATCCCATCCACCACTTTTAGAGCTTATGCAGTGTAAAAGATGGTGAACTAAGTATCTCCATTGGGGTGTAAAGAAACTTTTCCAAAAAGTGAAGGTTCCATCAGTAGGATACCCTATTTGCCCCATTCCCTCAAAAAGTTCAGCATTTGGCAACATTGTTATTCCTGTGGCGTCATCTAATTGAAGTGAATCCCTAATTGACGCCTCAGAGATTGAGTACCTTATGGTATCAATGGTTGCCTTTATTTCTAGAGTCCCATCAGCATTAGTATTGGCAGTTGCAGTCTGCCAAAACTGTTTGAGAAGGGAATCGTAGATGGTTGGATTAGTGGTTAAAGCATACCGTAGGTTTGAAACTCGAAGAAAGTCCACTATCTCAGCAAACCCGGCACTCTCGTCAGGCTTGCGCAAAAACCCCACTTGATTATGTTTGTCGCAATACTTTAATTGAGCCATTGGACAATCGTATCAAAGTATTTGGGTTTAGAGTTGAATGAAATTGTAGATGCTGGTAACAGAACTCTTGACTATTTGGTGATAAAAGAAATTTTTACTTTGCAAAAAGAGGAGATAGCAATAAAAAGAAAAGTATGAAAGAGAAATCAAACTTTATCTATATATAGCTTCTTAATTGTACGACTATTGCGCCGTAAAAATCTCTAACGGTAAATTTAATCATCACATTAATGTTTGACTAATCTATATCTTTAACATTAATGTTGATTTCAATCAACATTAATCTTGATCTTGTTTCCTTCTTTAGCATATCTTGTTTCCTTTTGTTTCTCCTTTCTTCATTTTTGTTTATGGGTTTTGTAATCATCAAATCTGTAATTCCTAACAATATTCCCCTATTTGATATTACAAAACAATCTGCATGAAGAAAAAATACTAAAACACGTCATCACAATAATAAGCTGCACATCATGAATCTTCTTCCCCTTTTTGTAATCATCTAATAGGGGTCTTCGTGTAGATAAGCAACTAATAAGCACTTCCCCTTAAGTGATAACCATCTCTTGAATCACGGACTCAGTAGGCTCCAAGTAGTAATTATTGACGAAGAAAAATGAGTATTACCCATATGTTGAAGAAGTAGAATCTCCCAAGCTTGTGTCTTATGTCTTGCACTATCCACGTGACATCGAACTTATACCAAGACCAAAATATAAGTAGATCGCAATCTCTTGACAAAATCCTCATCTTCTATATGAGACACTGAGCACAACAACGTAACTCCTTAAAGTGATAGCAAATGTACGTAGTAAGCACCATAAGATAGATCGTACACGTTTGCTAGATTCGTCAAGTCTTCGTCAACACCATTTAAGCACAAACAAGTTACCTCAAAATGTTGTCAGCCATTTGAGATATAATAAGACACGCACCTGTGAAAATCAACTACAACAACACATAAGCAATAACCAATCTTCTTCAAAATAATCACCCAAACGAGCCAAATGCATCCGTGTTGGCTTTAAATAGTAATTATTAATGAGAAACATCTAAGTGCAATAACATCATCTTCTCTCATGTGACTGCTGCCTCATCCGGCGATCTGCTTGTAGTCCTTATTTGTATCGTTGCCTCATCCGGCGATCTACGAACAAAAAGGGTACCCTTGTCACATAATTGATAAAAAGGTCATCACATCAAATGTCTTCATAATACATTCCACAACAAGCCATCATCATTCAAGATCCAAACGCGTCCAATAAACCAAAAAGTGTGTGACATCCGATATCGGCCAACGCTAGCAGTACAAACTAGCTATATCGGACAGAACTAGCAAACTTAAAAATACCTCGGACGACAAAGGCAGTATTAAAATTTAAAACCAGCAGTATTAACCAAAAAGCTGCCAGTACTAAGTCACATCTTCAAGCCGTATTAAATCGTAATAGGCAGTACTAAGTTCTGAAAGCAGTACTAATCATGATACTGCTTCTTGTAAACGGGACGAAACAAATATGATGACTAGATTAGGGTTCATAGAAAACCCTAATGAGACCAAATCGTCAACCAGAACCATGTACCTGCTATTGATCCATCTTCTTGTTGCTTCTCATATAGTTAGGGTTTCTTTCAAAACCCTAGTTTTATTAAACACACCTTTACACCAAATCAGAAAATAAGCACGACATGAAAACCTTGATCGAACCCTAGATATCAAGAGCAACCTGCTCTGATACCAATTGATTAACCACGATCTAGCCATCTAGGATATAATAACAATGATTAACAAACACGCAGCGGAATAATAAATAACACAATCATTGTTATGAACAAGGTTTTCTTATTCATAAGACTACTAATAAACTAATAAGCACATAGATGATTCATGACTCATCTATGGCTAACTACAACTATTACACGACACACACTTTGGTATTAGACTCTCATTGAGAAATCTCTATTTTCTGGATGTCAAAATACTGGACGCCTACCCCTCTTTATATACTAGAGGGGTTAGGGTTTACAAGACAAGATAAGAATGAATAAGATTAGGAAACTATGAATCAGCATTAAATACTATATCATAAATACTACTTGACTAATCATCAATCAGCATTAATGTTGATCTTTATCTTCAAAATCTTCCATCTTTTGATCTTTTGATATTTTGTCTTGTAGGTCCTCCATCTTTAACATGTTTTGTCATAATCAACTCAAATTATAATTCCCAACAATCTTCCCCTAGTTGATAATGACAAAACCAATAAGCACAAGCTTCCCCTGAAGCTAATATAGATGAAGAACTTCCCCTGAATCCATGCACTCTTCCCCTTTTTGTCATAATCAAATAGGAGTGCATGTAGATGGTAAATAAAAAATAAGCTTCCCCTTAACATGTTTACCATCTCTTGAATCACGGACTCAGTAGGCTCCAAGTAGCAAATTATCAATGAAGAAAAATGAGTATTATCCATATGTTGAAGAAGTAGAATCTCCTAAGCTTGTGTCTTATGTCTTGCACTATCCACGTGACATCGAACTTATACCAAGACCAAAATATAAGTAGATCGCAATCTCTTGACAAAATCCTCATCTTCTATATGAGACACTGAGCACAACAACGTAACTCCTTAAAGTGATAGCAAATGTACGTAGTAAGCACCATAAGATAGATCGTACACGTTTGCTAGATTCGTCAAGTCTTCGTCACCGCATTATAAGCACGAACAAGTTATCTTTAAATGTTGTCAGCCATTTGAGATATAATAAGACACGCACCTGTGAAAATCAACTACAACATCATATAAGTAATAACCAATCTTCTTCAAAATAATTACCAAAAATGAGCCATAATTTCATCACTGCGTCCGTGTTGGCTTCAAATAGTAATTATTAATGAGAAACATCTAAGTGCAATAACATCA